>VDFB02345478.1:0-42507 GCA_007258455.2 Sequoia sempervirens
AGGATCAAACCAAGGTCATTCAACAGAGAAAATGATAAAAAAGCTTGCAAAACTCAAAAGGGACGCCTAAAGAAGTCAAAAGGAAAGTTTGTTGACTAAAGTTAAGATATTTTGAGACAAACTTGGCCAACTCACTCCACGATAAGTGGAAATCACCTTTTTGAACTTCAGATCAAGCCATATCAACTTTTGATCATGAGTTAAGGTCCCAAACTTATGGATCTGAGGCTTAAGTCTATATAAGAAAGGTATAGGCGTCCCACTTCATTATTTCTCCCACTTCATTATTTCTCTGCAGGTTGAGGATCAAGAACAGCCATAAGCTCTCAAAGACGCCATTTTCAGATCTGGCCAAGGTTTTTGATCGTTCTTCGATATTTCTTAAAGATCAGAGGTGAAGGAAGTTTGCTAATCTCAAGTTGGATTCAGAGACATATTTTCTCAGGGAGTCAGATTAAAAACTTCCAATCCATCTTTTGTCTACTTCCTCTCTTCTTATCTTAGGTTTTCTTGCATGTGACACAAAGCTGCAGGCTACCACAGATCTGATCAACCAGGTGGATTCAGAATAATTTTCCAGTGAAACCCATCTCGTCAGATTTTCTAGAATCAACAAACTCGCTGCCCCTATTTTTGGGGGTTTTTCTGGAAAAGTTAGAATCAAAATTATGGGGAACTGGGTTTGTTCAGCATTGAAGCACGAACAAAACCCATGTGCCGGATTTTTTTTGGAAAAATACTTCTCGGCAGGGCGCTATTTTTAAGGGTTTCCGAAAGTTGTCTGAACCAGGTCAAGTTTGCAGTCAATCTTTAAGTTTTTCAAGATGCAGTACTCTCAGGTACAATACAGGACCAAGACGACCTTATTTCATGATTACCTGAAAACGATTGACACAAACTTACATCAAGTAAATCCAGTGGTTGATCTAGAAACGCTGGAGGGCATGAATCAAATCACATTGAAAAATATTGAAGAATCCAGGTTGCTACAGGCTACATCCATCCCCATCACATTACAAAGTGTGGAACTTGTAATCGCTTGTATTAAGCATTACAATCCTACCACAAGAGAAATCAGATCAGTGGATGGGAGGGTTGTTTGCAGTCTAAAGCCCAAGGATATAGAAAAGTGTTTTGATATTCCACCATGTCCTAACAGCGAGGTCATATCAGTGACAAAATGCGAAAAGGCATTCGAGGCAGCCAAGGGAAAATGTCAAGGGATAATGGCCGAGAAATGGTTGAAAGTAACAAAGGCTAACTTGCCTAAGTTGGTTGGATGAGGAGAATGTAAAGATGAGTATGCAGTGTTAATCACTCTACTCAATAGAATCACTGGACAGGAGGATGGCAACCAATTCCAGTCGTGGATGTATTATATCATTGCAAAAATCATCAGCAAGAGGGAACATTACGACTGGGTCACTCTAATCAGTGATACACTCCACCAACAGATTACTGGGTATCTAGAAGCTCATAGGTTTCCCATGTGTTCTTACCTGGTATACTGGATCGCCTTCCAAGGCGAGTTCAGGATATTAAACAATGTAGGAACCTTAGGTGTGCAGAAGGTTCATAAGCACTTTACACGTCTTGAGTTTACTCAAGCAGAGCGACACTTCAAGAGAACAAGTGATCACTTCATCATGCACACCATACAAGATCTAGACCATGAGATGCACGTACGTATTTCACAAACAGCTAGAGAGGCAATGGCGGATTGGGTGGATTGGTTCATCCAATTCCCTACGTTCTACATACGCGTGTATGGCTACATTTTTCACCCCGCCATGATGCCACGGTACCCTTCAGATAGGGTAGTCTTCATGGAATTCTTGAGGCAGTTGTTTGAGGTTCACGTTTACTTACGCTTGAAGAAGAAGGCAGCTGTAAACTTTCCCGTTGAAATGGGACTCTATAGATGCAGGTTCGCGGCAGATTCTAAGATGATGAGCCAAGAAACGGTATGCTTAATCTCAAGTACCTCATTGAGAGGAGGTCCTATGATCCGAGAGGGCTCTATGCAACGCATCTCGAGCAACACTCATCACATAAATCTTCTATGGAAGATTATTGGGTCAATTGTCAAGACGAGTTTGAAGTGCGAAGAAGGAACTGTAGCAGGTTCAGGCTCCCGCAAATTGCTGACTTTATGTCAGTAGACATCGAGGGCTTATCTGACGATGAAGGGGAAGTCATCCTCCCCTCATTCTTCGTAGTTTCATTTGACTCCCAACCACTCCCAAGAGTGGATTGGTATGCCAAAGACAACACGTCCATAGAGGAGAGGACGAGTCGAGTTGTTAGAAACAACCAACTCTACCTCGACAGCAAGAAACCAAGGAAGGTGGTACCTCATAGAACAGAACTGCCACAGGTTTAGTGTACACCACCCTCCACTTCAAGAAAGAAGCCTAGGCAAAAGCAATGGTGCAATCCTCGCCAAGGGATGAGGATGTCGAAGCATACAAAGCCAAGAACACAGGGGACACATATGGAAAAAGCCACACACAGTCCTAAAATAGTCATGGGTATTGCTGCCCCAAAGCCAGTAATAGAGACTGCTGTTGAGGAGCCAGCAGCGGAAGCAGCAGAGCCAACAGCAGCAGAAACGGTGCCTGTTATGGAAACAGAGCCACCTACATCACCACCATCACAGCGGTCGCAAGTCCTCATTGACTTGGACTCACCCCCGAGAGACGTCACTCCAGCGCAGTCTCACACTTCGGGCATTCAAGGGCCTCACATTCCTCCTAGCGAAGTTAGCCGAGATTCTATCTGGCTTGAAGGCTTCCTAGGTAGGAAGAGGGAAAGACCCTCCTATGAACTTGACTTCACTGAATTCGACCATGTCCCACAAGACATGTCGATGAAGAAGTTGAAAAAGCAAGTTCACATGGAAAAGAATCGATATTGTGAACTCATCATAGAGACTTCTGCCCCACCAGTAGAGAAAAGCATACACGAGGTGCAAGTGGAAGACTACACATTGTCTAAAGTTAACCTCGGAAAGACTATACGATAAGTGGTGGCAGACCTTCTTGGAATCGCCTCGGTGAGCGTACAGGAAAAGATGGCCAAGGATGGAAAAGACAAAGCAGCCTTAAAGGCTGAGAACCAACAATTGAGGTCATACATTTCCAGCTTGATGCATGGCACCCCGAACGTCTCGGCCTTACCACCAGAATTGCTGGATCTTCCCGTAGAACAGAATCACCAACAGTTGATAACATACGGAAAACACTTGAGAGATCAAGTGGAGGAGTTTGTTCTCAAAGGTAGATGTATATTGGTAAATCTATACCAGTTATGGGATAGAGCACATGGACTTCGTGCAGAGATTCAACAATCAGAGCAAAGAATTGCAGAGAAGAG
The DNA here is from genome assembly GCA_007258455.2 of Sequoia sempervirens. NCBI lineage: Eukaryota > Viridiplantae > Streptophyta > Pinopsida > Cupressales > Cupressaceae > Sequoia > Sequoia sempervirens. The sequence goes on from VDFB02345478.1 coordinate 3,376, forward strand.
GCCAAAAGACGAGACCACAATTGTAGACTTGCAATTGGCATATCAATCAGTCTACTTAGAGGAAAAAAAGCAACATCTCTTTGCTTGGAGAGAACAGGCGGCGTACAAGGTGAAAGCCTATGACGCTCATTTAGTAGAATTGATTGACTATCGACGGGTGGTCGCCAATATTATCAACTTCGCAAGAACGTTGGTAATATTTTTTCCTCGCATAGAATATCAACGCGAGGGAGGAGAATACATCGAGATGGTCACTGTACAGAATCAGTTTAGAGACGTCATCCACAGTACCTTTCTTGATGATCTAGATGGTTCCAAGCTAGCCAAGGTGGCAGCATTGTCAACCAAGTTCGATGAAGCAGCGACACAATGTATAGACTTCCAGCATCAGCTTACGGTAGGCGAATTAATGCTCAAGCGCCACGTCATCATTTTGTGAAGCATTACCTCCCCCGAAGCTGAAGAAGTCAATGAATGGATAGAAACATTGTTGACCAGTGGTGAGTTGTAAAGGCACTAAGAAGGATGTCCTACCCTCCAATTGACATTTATGATACTTGAAGTTGACTTGATGCCTCATTCCAAGTCAACTCAAGAGGACATTTAATGTAATTGGAGTTAACTTGATGCCCCTTTCCAAGTTAACTCCATATCCCACAAATCATGCATTGTCAAATCCCACTGATTAAGGATGTCTAATCGGCTTCCATAATTTTTGGATCTCAGATCTCTACTAAACGCGGATGTCTATTTTGGAGGTATACTTTACATTAAAGTTCACCTTTTGTTTACTTTCAGTCAATTGAAGTAGTTTCCAGTTGACTCTTTGTTTAGTTTCAGTTAACTGAAGTAGATTTCCAGTTAACTGTTTGTTCCCCCTTTTTAGGAGATAAATCTTGCTAATTGATTGGCAATAACTCATTGTTAACTCAAGGAGATTTTGGGGTTGCCCACTCCTTTGAGTTCTATAAATAAGAGCTTTGGGCTCATTGTTTGTTTAACCTTTACTTGCTATGCAAAATTGTTGTGCCATTGTTGCCAACAGCTTTGAAAGCGAATATTTGTTCACTCTTGGATGAGAGTTCATTGGTTGATCGTAATTGTGCATGATTTCGTGCCTTTGCTGTCCCAATCTTTGTAATTCGTTGAGAAAGCTTGAAGAAAAGAAATCAAAAGGCACATGCAGTTTGATCTAAAGGATTTGAGTTCTTCCATAACGTCTTTGTGTTTAAATAGCTTGTTGTTTCATTTCCCTCCTCGGATAGGGGTTCCTCCTCCTTGGATATCTATTATTAACAGTTGTCGTTTGTTGTTTTCTAATGGATTGTCCTTCAACCTATACTTTGGATAGGGGTTCCTCCTCCTTAGCAAGTTTGTCGGCCAAGACATCGTAATTTGTTGATTCTTGTAAGTCATTTCCTAGCCCATACCTCGGATAGGGGTTCCTCCTCCTTGGCAGGTCTCATATCCAACTTACCGTGAATAGCGTTTGCTTGTATAAAACCTTATCCCTGCGTATATCTGAGAGTTCAGAGCTTCGGCCATATTCTAAGGAGACAGCAGATTCAAGTGATCCGACCCATCCATTCCTGCTCCTATGCCCTCATGCTCTGTTTACCTTGAGGATTTAGGATAGATTAAAAGCTAGAATGGTCGTAGTTAAGATCTGCCGAAACCAGAGAAAAAGCTTAGCTACGGCGCATTGTGTTTATGCACCCTTGTGTCCTACCGCTGAGTACAAAAACATAGGAACCTTAGTTTACCCTACCCTTCCTTACGCATTACATCAGCAGAGAGGGACTTCTCCTCTCTAAATAACGAAGAAGTGTTGCAAAACATTTGTAATAGCTGAACGTTTACAATCAGCACTCTAGAGGTGCTAATTTAAACACCAACAGGTTGATAGCTAGATTGTCCGAAATGGTGGCCTAAGGGATCTCTCTCTTGAGAGCTTCCCTCCGTACGTGTTCCTTTAGTGAAATATCCCACAGGTTTATCAAGTCTTTTGTCAACATGTCCTCCCTTTCTTCGTTTGCTTGCACAGGTTCTTCGGTTGGCTGTCCGATTACATCACCTTGATTCCTATCTATGTGTTGTGTATCACCAGGGTTCGTAACGACAACGGCACCAATTGTTTACTCCTTAATGCTACTTGATTGATTAACGGAGAGTAAACAAAAATATATAAAAACAATAATAAAACATATTAATTACTCAAACAATGTGTAAGAACCCTTACTAGTTCTGCTCTGAAAACTCAGTTTTGACCTCTTTGCATTTCATCAAATGTTTGGCATGCAATGTTTGAGTTCTGATTTTCTGAGTGTTTATGTGCATTTGAAGTTTGCTTGAATGTTATCTCAATGCCAAAAAACACATGCAATTGCATAGAAATGATAAGGAATGTTCACAAATGTTTACACAAGGAACCCACTAGTAAGCTAGCATCTTATTAAATAGAAATCAGATCTGATTACATTCTTATTTATTCAGTTCAGTTTTACAATAGCTTGCAAGACAATATTTTTCCAATTTAGCCCTTCAGACAATGCTAGAAAAATCAATGAATATCATACCCACAGTCCAAGCACTATTTAATACAAATCCGGAAATCTGTAGCAGCCACCTGGAAATGTATGACAGCAGGTGTAACTCTTAACAGATGGACGCGAAGGATGAAGGACAAGTTTCTCCACCTTTCAAATGCCTTAGGATGAGTGTCAAAACCTAGCCTCCCTATTGAAGGAGAAATAGAGTGTTAAAGCTAGGCATCTTAGCTCCTTAAGTCCACACGTCCCAGCATTGAAGTAAGTACGGCCTGTAGCTAGCTCTGGTACGGCCCAGGAAACAGACATTCATCAATGAAAGCCTAACTTTAGCAGATATAAACCTGCTCATTAGTTACGTCCTTCATATCAGCCATCATATACACTCAAACCCTTGAAATTTCTGTCAATAAATACTTTAATCTGCTCATATGAGATTCCCATGAGCCAATAATGAGAGCCTCTAACAGCATTAAGGATTAGCAATAATTGATGTCTTCAATAATCAGAAATCTGCACTTTAAACCCTTACAATAATTCTGAATTTTCTTCCAATGATGCACAATATTGACTCCTGGATGAAGCCAATCCACGAGAAGCCTTCAGATGGTCTTTCACACCCTCAGGTAGCTGATACAATGAAGAAGCTATGCTTTCCAATGCCAAAATATGCAAAAACCCTAGGTTTCCTTCTCCAAGAGAAGAGCTCTCCAAATGCACAAGTATAAAATGATCCAATGATGCCTTCATTGATTTTTTTGATGGCCTTTTATAGACTTCTCCAAATAGGTTGATCCCCTCTAGAAGTTTCTTTTAAATCATTTAAATGATATTTAAATATGCAGTTTATAACTTTAATAAATGCTTTGATAAATGGGCGCTCAAAAATAATAATATTTAATGTACTTTAAGTGACCTTTTTGAAGGTCATGGCCCCATCGGACATAAAGTTATAATATAACTTTATAAATAATTATTAATAAAATAATCACTTTATTAATATTTAAAATAACGTAACTCCACAAATAATCACTATTTCTCAATTCCGTCTGAACCCGGGAGTTAACCATTGTATCCACTATGCATCCAACTGCCTTACTAAAAATAGTAAGGGTCTCTCTCTAACAACCTTTGACTTACTATAAATAGTAAGTCCCTCAAAACGGAACTAGAAATCTCTGAATAGCCTAGCCTCAAAATATACCAACAATCTGGAGAGGTAAACACTGCCATCTACCGCATGAAGAGCTCCATAACGCCCAAACTGGACCCTTAATCCACCACACTAGCCTACGAGGGTCAAATGATAGGCTAATCCTTCGGACTCTGATGCTCATGAAATTGGGGACATTACAGTATGCCCTCCCTGAAATTGCTTGTCCCCAAGCAATCTCCACTGCAAAGAAACACCTTTCCACCTGGATCCCAAGGGAAGTGCTGAGTAATATCCCTCATATCAGCAACCAACTCCGGTAACACCAACAACTGAACAACTAAAGAAACATGATGAACCATGTCAACCTTAGCATCAGGTGTCACATGAGTGTAACCCTCAAGGGGAAGCAACCCAAATGCCTGACAAAGTTTGCTTCCCATATCTGTGCAAGGTGAGATGTCATACAAACTATCCAACACATGCGCATTAGAAATGTGCATCTGAAACAAATCATGTACATGAGGATCAAAAGTGAAACTACAAGCAATCCACATCATGCACACACAACAATACTCCCTAGTAAAACCTGACTGGAACCCTGATGCACACGAAGGATCCCTTAGCACACTGAAGAGTGTCCAACAAAATATTCCTAGATCCCAAATCTAGAATGGAAGTCTGCCATGTCTGATATCCTCCGACTTCCTTTGCGCAAATCTGAACTCAACTTCACCATGCTGAAAATGGTGAAGCAACTTGTCGGGACTCATCCAAACTGCAGTGCCAAACCTGTCACCGCCCGAATCCCAATACAAACGAACCTCACATCCATCCGTCATGAAGAGATACGAATATATGAAAGTATCTGCAACACAACATCTCTCTCTATCCTCTGCCAAACTCCCATAGATATGCTGACTATCCAGGCCATCATGCCCACTGCCACAACAACCTCCAGGAAGCCCTGTCTCCCATTGAAACTCAAAAGTGGCAAACTTTGTCAGGTACACACCGACATGATGGTAATCCCACCTCTGATCCTGCAAGTAATCCCCTGCAAACAATTGAGTCAAGTACTTGCAGCCTCTAGTCTCATCTTCTGAAGATGGTAACTCTGAGCACATAAATGATTTGTTTCCTTCGATTGCGCAAAGAGAATCATCTTGCGCACAAGAATTGTGCATCGAATACAAATCATGTACAGGTGGATCAAAGGCAAAACTGTAAGCACTCCTCACTGTGTACACACTGTAAAACTCCTCCGTGAGCCTTGTTTGGAATCTCGATGCACTGGAAAGATCCCAAACATTGCGATTATCGCCCAACTCTAAACTAGTGTTAGGAGGGAGATCAACATCTAACTCGAAGAGTGGATTATCATAAAGCATTTATGCCTTGGACTCAAATAATGGATTATTCACAAACTGCACACCCACTCCATGCTGATCTAAATCATCCATCTCCGAATCCCAGGAGTAACGAGTAGAATCAAACTCCTGTATTGGCTCACACTCCTCAACAACCTCCTCTCTCCTTGCGCCCTTCTCTCCACAAAGAGAGATATAACACAAACTCCCACCATCATGTGAGCCATTAGCTCTGCACATTTCCCCAACGAAGGTACTGCTGTTACGTACCACACGGGATGGCTCCAATGGCATAATAGAAGTTGCTGATCTGACAATATCTTTGCACACTTCTTCCATAGTAATTGCATGTCCATCCAAAGCACGATCCTAGGATTCATTGCCAAAAAATAAATTTTCTGTTTTGTTTCCTAAGGTTTGATATGAGAAATCAGACTCATAGTGGCATGATTTTTCATCATAAATTGCATCATTAGTACCCAAATCTTGAGTACCAACATGTGACAACTCTGTAGAAACATCACCCACTTGTGAAATCACTATTGTCTCATGCTGGTGCAAAGATTCCTTACAGCTGTCATGAAAATCAAAATGGTTATGGGTCAAATTTTCCATGCTATATTCATGTTTGACACCTATAACATGCATGCCAACATTTGTAGATCCTTCCACAACATTTTCCTCATGTACCATCACATCAACATCATGATTATGCTCAATAGTTTGGCTGCTATTACAAAAATCAGTATTGTTGTCATTTCTATCTGCAGCATCATCATTGAACTCGACCAAAACTTCATTAATTTTTTCCTTATACATCCTCTTGAAATACTCTACCATTCCAGTATTTTCAGGACATAAAGTGACAACAAAGGTCAGATAATCATTAAGTGAGTACTGTGCTTTGAAATCATCAGGCATACTCTGATATCCCTCAAAGAGCTGAGGGGCTTCCCATTCATAACTTTTCCTGAGCTTGATGGCATCCTATTCAATTTCTTCCCTAGATTTCCCTACAATACTATACCAACCCATAACTGAAACTGGCTGGAAACTAACAAGTGTTGGTCACTCAAATGTTGTTAATGTGAGCTTTCTGAATATTCAATTCAAACCCCAATAGGATAGTAGGAGACCGCTCTGATACCACTGTAAGAACCCTTACTAGTTCTGCTCCGAAAACTCAGTTTTGACCTTTTTGCATTTCGTCAAATGGCTGGCATGCAATGTTTGAGTTCTAATTTTTTGAGTGTTTATGTGCATTTGAAGTTTGCTTGAATGTTATCTCAATGCCAAAAAACACATGCAATTGCATAGAAATGATAAGGAATGTTCACAAATGTTTACACAAGGAACCCACTAGTAAGCTTGCATCTTATTAAATAGAAATCAGATCTGATTACATTTTTTTTTTTTTGGTTGTTGCGCCAGAGGTATCCTCGCGACCGAGCCCAGTGGCCCAACCAGCCTTCCCTTGGTCTTACTTTTTGCCAAGTTGGGGTCCGGGAGGAGCGAGCTGAGGCGAGACTAATCCTCTGGGGATGCACGTAATCACCCACAAACCACGGATAAGCCCGGGCCTCGGAGTCGAACCCGAGACCTATGGGGAGCAAACCCACTGCCCAAGCCAACTCTGCTACCCGTGCGGGTCTGATTACATTCTTATTTATTCAGTTCCGATTTACAATAGCTTGCAAAATAATATTTTTCATATTTAGCCCTTCATACAATGCTAGACAAATCAATGAATATCATACCCGGAGTCCAAGCACTATTTAATACAAATCTGGAAATCTGTAGTAGCCACCTGGAAATGTATGAAGCAGGTGTAACTCTTAACAGATGGATGCCAAGGATGAAGGACAAGTTTCTCCACCTTTCAAATGCCTTAGGATGAGTGTCAAAACCCAGCCGCCGTATTGAAGGAGAAATATAGTGTTAAAGCTAGGCGTCTTAGCTCCTTAAGTCCACACGTCCCAGCATTGAAGTAAGTATGGCCTGTAGCAAGCTCTGGTACAACCCAGCAAACAGACATTCATCAATGAAAGCCTAACTTTAGCAGATATAAACCTGCTCATTAGCTACATCCTTCTTATCAGCCATCATATACACTCAAACCCTTGAAATTTCTGTCAATAAATACTTTAATCTGCTCATATGAGATTCCCATGAGCCAATAATGAGAGCCTCTAACAGCATTAAGGATTAGCAATAATTGATGTCTTCAATAATCAGAAATCTGCACTGTAAACCTTACAATAATTCTGAAATTTCTGCCAATGATGCACAATATTGACTCCTGGATGAAGCCAGTCCACGAGCAGCCTTCAGATGGTCTTTCACACCCTCAGGTAGCTGATACAATGAAGAAGCTACGCTCTCCAATGCCAAAATATGCAAAAACCCTAGGTTTCCCTCTCCAAGAGAAGAGCTCTCCAAACGCACAAGTATAAAATGATCCAATGATGCCTTCATTGATTTTTTTGATGGCCTTTTATAGACTTCTCCAAATAGGTTGATCCCCTCTAGAAGTTTCTTTTAAATCATTTAAATAATATTTAAATGTGCAGTTTATAACTTTAATAAATGCTTTGATAAATGGGCACTCAAAAATAATAATATTTAATGTACTTTAAGTGACCTTTTTGAGGGTCATGGCCTCATTGGACATAAAGTTATAATATAACTTTATAATTGCACTTCATAAATAATTATTAATAAAGTAATCACTTTATTAATAATTAAAATAACATAACTCCACAAATAATCTTTATTTCTCAATTTCGTCTGAACTCGGGAGTTAACCATTGTATCCACTGTGCATCCAACTCCCTTACTAAAAATAGTAAGGGTCCCTCTCTAACAACCTCTGACTTACTATAAATAGTAAGTCCCTTAAAACGGAACCAAAAACCTCTGAATAGCCTAGCCTCAAAATATACCAACAATTTGGAGAGGTAAACACTGCCATCTGTCGCCTGAAGAGCTTCATAACGCCCAAATTGGATTCTCTAATCCACCACACTAGCCTACGAGGGTCAAATGATAGGCTAATCCTTCAAACTCTAATGCTCATGAAATTGGGGACATTGCACAATGCACAAAATCTGTCTTGTATTCTTCATTCAACGGATAGGCAATAATTATAGAATACTAAAATGTGCGCGGTCCCCAACTACAAATGCAACATACAATATATAGCCATCCGACGTTGGTTGAGGACCAACCATCAACAACTACCAAGTACAACCAATCAACGGTCAGGGACTAATTACCCACTAACACATTTATTTATTTATTTCTATCTTGTCAAGTACAACTTCCTAGGTATTAGAGCATTGTTTTGGATAGAGTGGGAAAAGATTTTCATAGTTTATTCTATTTCTTTTCATGTTTTTGGGAGAACACATGTCAAGGAGAGATGTCATGCTATGTACGTAGTGATAAAATATTATGGGGTGTTTGTAATGCCAACATGTGTTGCACATTCATTTAGTTAGTTATATTGTGTCATATGGATAACTTGTCTAATCAGTTATATGGCATAATACATTGTTTTATGTTTGGATTAGTGTACTCCTTGATTATGTTATTAGGTCTTATAAAGGAGTCATTGTATGAGATGTGAAGACCAATGTTTGTGTTTGGGAACTTATGATGGAGATATGGCATGGAGCGGTTTCTTCCATAAGGAGTATTGTATGTGTTGTACCCAAACCAAATTTTTTGCTTCATTAAGGCATTTTGCTTAAAAGAGTCTAAACTTTTGCTAAAATGATGTCAAATTACAGTTTTTGGGCAAGTCAAGCATGGAATTTGGTCAGTGTTATATCAGTTAAAAGCAGTTGTTGAGCAGTACCTGTTGATTAGAACCTGAATCAGGGACTCAGAACGAGGCATTTCATGATGGAGGAGGTTTTGACAACAGATTATACCTTTGCATGGTCATTTCAGTGGCTAGAATGGGGATTTCAGAGATCAAATTTATGAAGATTTTTCAAGCAAAAGCAAAGTTGCGCCCCTGTAGGTCAGGGGCGCCCTTCTCCTTGAAGGCCCAAATCTTGTCACTTTTGTTTGTAAATGCAGTCAATCTCTTCAGAATTAGCCCAACTATTTGGCAAGCTATCCTGCGAAGTCATCCGAGTTGCAAAACTTCGACAACTGACGTCAGAAGCTGAAGGTACAAGAGGATACATATTGCAAAAGATGGTCAATTCACAACTTTTGCGCCCTTGTAGCCCAGGGGCGCCCTTCTTAATGGAGGTTCAAATTCTGTTATTCCTGATTGCTGATGCATTTAATCTCTTCCTAATTGGTCTGGCTATCCGACGAGCTATCGAATGCAGACATTTGAGACCTAGAGCTCCGACAGTCGAAGTCAGAAGTTGAGGTTACGAGGAGTGCTTTACATCACAGAAAGTTGTCAATTGGCAAAATTGCGCCCCTGTAGCCCAGGGGCGCCCTCCAAAATAACCCCTAAGATCAATGAGATTGCAGATGAGGTCTTCCTGACATCTGTGCTAATCTAGTCTAGCTTCGCAGTGCACCAGTCAGCCAGTCAATCCAACATTCCGAGTAATCGTGGCAGAGATTCTACCAGACACGTATATCAGAGGGTGGAGAAATGTGGTATTTTCCCCTGTACTTCTGTAGGCCAGGGGCACCCAACCTTTAGGCCTGTCAGATGGAGTTTTTAGCTTTCGAGGTCTTCACGAGACTTGTGAGGAATTACTCCAGCTATCCAACGAGCCCAGCGGTCAACCTTCGGGATTTGGCAAACACTCGTATGTGCGAGGTCTTTGTAGAATGCTGAAAAATGAAGACGTTCGGAAAATGGCCAAGTATGGAGCGTATATTTTAAATAAAAAAGGCTATTGTCTCTTTGAGGTCTTAGAAGCAGTTTTCTCGCTTCGTCACCTCCATAGACATCTCTTTTAAGCTGATCTAGCTACGCAACGAGACAGACGGTGAGCAAATCAGGTCACCCCAGCTCCCGATATCAGAGGTCAAAGTAGGGCATCTAGTTGAAAGTTGCACTTTCGACAAAGTGGTGTTTGAGCCTTCTCAAGCCAGGGGCACCCTTACTTTTGGGGTCCCTAATGCAGCTTTCAGGTGCCTTACGTATAGTCGCTGGATGCAGAATACTTCCAGTCACGTAGTGAACCTATCATCTAGTCAGCGGGGTTCACCGTTCATCGTCAGCAGCCGTTTGAAGCGTCAGATGGTAGAATGGAGAAATGGCCAAGTCTAGTGTCGTAAAATCAATTTAATCAAAGGTGCCTAATTCTTTGAGGTGTCAAACGATGGATTTTATAGTTCCAGCTCCCAACAAACATTTCTTCCTTGCTCTGCAGGCTTCGCGATGGATATCTCAGCTCAGTCATGGCATCACTCAGTCATCCGGAAATCAGTGCTGAATATGGTCAACTGTAACTTTGCAGTCAGCTATAAAGTAGGAAGTTAGCGAAAAATCTCATAATTTGTGCAAACGGACGCCTGGAGAGTTAATTTTTGACTATTTGGAATCAGTATGCTGAGATTCTTCCTAATTTACCAAAATAATATTAAAATTCGACTTTTGCATGCCAGCATCAAAAGTGGCATTTTTCTTCATTAATTCTTTAATGGCGCCCTTTTTAATATTAAATATTAAAATCGCATGTGAAAGCAAGATGAATATTTTAATATTTTTCTGTAATCCGGGACTTCGAGTTAGTCGCAGTTCAACAGGAGGGGGTCCAATCAGATAATTCTTTTCGCAGTCGAGGTTTTTAAATCTTGCAGTCATGCTTTTATAGTACGAATTTGCTCTATTTGTGCAAGCATGGCGTCCATTTCATTCATCCAGCTTGAGTAGAGGTGAATTCTTTCCAGAGTTCGGCGAATTTTCATCAGCAATCATTGGTGAAGGCATCAAAAACATTCTTTTGCAGGTACAAGTCCAAATTCATCAGCAGAATTCAAGGCAGATTGGCGATTTTAACAAAAGAAAAGCATTAAAACCTCATTCTTCTGTCTTAAATTCTTCTATTTCTCGTCTTAAATTCTTTCGTGTGTTTGAAGAATTGGCAGATTTTGACAAAACAAATCATCTGGGCTGATTCAAAATAGCTTCCTCGAGAAAACCCATGTGCCAGAATTTTTCAGGAAAATTTACTCCAGAGCATCAGTTCTCGAGTTTCTAATTTTCTCAGCTGAAAATTCCTTGCATGGTCGAGTAGAAGTCAAATTTTTGCATTTCTGACGTTCTGGGTTGTCTTAGAATCTTTTTCTGGACAAAACCCATATCTCAAAATTTTCGTGAAAATTGCCCTCTGATAAGCTATTTTTAGCCTCAGTAGGATATTTTTAGTTTTCCAGAAAAATTGTCAGAATATAGCCATGTTCATAGTCAACAGACGAGTTTTTCATAGTGCAGTTCACGCAGATTGAATTCAAGACCAAATTAGTCTTAATTCATGATTTCATCAGGAAAGTTGAGACCGATTTGTATCAAGTGCATTTAGAGGATTGATAGGCGTAGTCACTCAAATTCATATGGTTGCATGCCTCGTATGGCCGATTGTCTTCCAAAGCTGGTTTAGAGGGTTGATACCGTTGGAACTTTGCATGTGCAGCAAGTTCGTTTGCATTTCTCACAACTAGAGTGTGCGTAGTCAAACCTCACAGTTTCGTCATGCAAAAGCGTCAGAAGCATAAAGCCGTAGAAGAAATAGTGGCCATCACTTCAGTTACGGAGCTGCCAAAGTTACCAGTCAGTGAAATGCTAGTTTGAGTGTGCAAAGATTGCCAAGATTGCCCAAGTTGCTGACAAGCAGTGAATTGTGACAACCTTTAGATGCTGATGCAGTCAACAATCTCGTTGAGGGATTGGTTGCTCGAGATCTCGGCCAGTAGACTTTAGTTCCCACCTCTCAGGATAGACATTATACACAGGAGTTAAACTTGGTGTTACCTTTTCAAGTTAACTCGCTGTCTCATCTCATGCATATCTATTCTGAGATTAGCTTTATTCACTTGGAGTTGTATTTAGGGTTTACGTTAACTGATGGTAGTGTTCCAGTTAACTTGCTTTCAATAAGGACGTGCATGCTTGCACATTGTCCATTTAGATTAATTTGTACCAGTTAACTGATGGTAGTTTTCCAGTTAACTGTATAGTTTGCTTTATTAGGGTTTTAGCAATAAATCTTGCATGCATTGCAAGACTGTAGTTGACTCAAGGTGATTTTAGGGTTCTCTACACCTTTCGATGTCTATAGATAAGAGCTTTTGCTCATTTGTACATAACTTTTGTCTGATAGCATACATGCTATGCCTACCTTGCCTGTAGTATTGCTATTATTGTATTTGTTCATGAGTATTTACTATTATGATGAATTGTTATGCCACTTGGGTTTCATGCAATTATGATGGTGAATTCTTGCTTTAGTTAGATATAGTGGCTAATTTGATCGTAGATTGTATGCGTGTCTCGCCTATGCAATTTATTGTCCTAGTTGGCTATCCTTCATGTTTTGTGTTCAATAAACTCGTTTAGATCGAGCTGATAGATGTGCCACCTTGCCTTCAAGTTGAGAATCTGTACTTGGTTATTGTGTGATGTGTGTGAATAATAAACTTATTCAGATTGAGTTGATAGTTGTGCCACCTTGCCTTCAAGTTGAGATTTTGTACTTAGTTTATCTTGTGTTGTCGTTTCCAATAAGCCTATTTAGACAAGCAGATAGTTGTGCCACCTTGCCTTCACGTTGTGAGTCTGTACCCAGCTTATTGTCAGATAATCATTCCCGCTCCGTTTCCTCATGCTCTGAATTCTTGAGGGGATTGGATAGTTAAGTTACTTAGTTTTGAGTGTTGTAGTTAAGTCTTGCGAAACCAAAAAATACTTAGCTGCAACGTATAGAGTTTTTCTGAAACCTTGTGCCTCTTACAGTTGAGACAAAAAGACAGGATATAGTTTAGTTTACTTTTCTTTTCAAGTACTTTTGTCAGCACAACAAGGGAGCTTCCCCTCCTAATTTGAAGAGCACTCATTGCGTAGTGTGCATAGCTGTCCGTACCAACTTGCACTCCAGAGGTGTTAGTTGTTACGCCAACAGTATGGTGTTGTGTTTGGGATCTCATGTTGGAGATATAATGTGGTGTGACTTTTTCCATAAGAAGTATTGTATGGTGTTTCCTTACCTTAAGCACGTGGCCTTGCATATCTCTTTTGTTGTATGATCTCTCTTTTATTTTGGATAGTATTGTTATTATCTCCCACACTTATTGTAATGTTCCCTTCTCAATTGTGACCAATTCAGTTGACCGTTGGCCTATTCCAGAGACTCGTAGGCTACTCAGAGGGTGTGAATTAGGGTTTCGCGTTTTTGAGGGGGTTGTTGCTTGAAGTTTGGAGATTGGATTGTGTATTCTTTCCGGGGTTTCAGAAAGCTTCGCAGTGGTATAGCATGCATGGTGATCCGGGCAACTTAATGAATTTACTATTTTTAGTAAATTCCATTTCTGGCAGTGGTATTGTTGGCTTCGGCGCAGTTGGCTCTCTTCTTTAGCCAGTTCAGTTGGTATTTTGATTTTTGGCCTTTGGATGCATTTTCTGGAGAGATAAGTTAAGTTGATTTAAATAATGTTATATTTTAATGTTATGTTTTCTCATTAACCCCTTGGCCTAGCTTTATCACCTTAAGTTGTTTTAAAAGGGGGACTTCAAGGGTGAATGCCTCATCAGGAGGTAATGAAATATTTCTAAGGCCAAAATTATGAGAAAGTCTAAGGGGGATGCCAACTTCAAGGAGCTTATTATTTTATTAAAGTCAAATATTGCCTTATGAAATGGGACGCCTTTCTTTTGGAGGGAAATGAAGTCAATTCAAACTTGAATTAGGGCGCACTTTCTAGAAGCTTCTGGAGGTGCTTTTGCTGAGTTTATAAAAGGAGGCCATCTCTCTTCAGTTCTTCATCTTTTGTTTACCATACCGTTATGCTGCTGGATTGTTCAGGCAAAGCTTCGAGGAAAGCATACCTCCTAGCACTTGGCTCACCTTCTTGCTTGAAAGATAGCAACTAGTTGGGTGTTAGATTGTAGTTGAGATGGTTTGTAGTGAGATTTTGCATTGTAGTGGTTGTCTTGCATTTGTAATTCAGTTTCAAGCATGTTAGTGAAGTTTTCAGAGTTGCTGGTTCATGTAGCTGATTGTAAGTTTTCTTCATATATTCAAAAATAAAAATATTTTCATTTTGGGCATTGCATCATTGTGAATGTTAGGTAGGGGCGACCCTTTGTGTTCATTTGCAGATTTTTTAGTGAAGTGTGGAATTTCTTCCAAGCAAATCGCCTTTCCTAGGGCCGTACCAAGTACATCAGCATTGGGAGTTGTGCCAATAAAAATTTGAAGGCTGTTTGTTGGGTTTTTGACATTGGGATAGGGGCGCCTTCAGCCTAGAAGTCTTATGCACTTTGTTCCAAGCAATTTGAGTGAGTAGGGAGTGAATGGTGAGCACTTTAGTGCATTCTAGAGTTGCTGGTTATCATATTTCAGTAGTTGGACTATTATATCAGAATTAATAAATTTGTCCTTTGAGGTGGGATTGAGCATTGGAAGTCATATTTGGCACTTGAAAGACATTCAATACAGTTGCAGCTTGATATTCTCTCTAATTCAGTGTGCTTGCAGGATAATACTTTCATTGTAAGGCTGTTCAGTAGTACTGTCAGCCATTTTATTTTCTTGCTAAGTCATTGTAATTTATTAGTTGCAAACTCAGGGATCCTCTGACCATATGCTCGCCATTCTTCGGCACATTCTTGGTTAGAGTTACTTTCAGACAATAGATCATAGGGATCCTCTGACCATATGCTCGCCATCTCTCGGCACATTCTTGGTTAGAGTTACTTTCAGCTCAGCATGCATAAGATCCTCTGACCATATGCTTGTCTCTCCTAGACACATTCTTGGTTAGAGTTCCTTTCCATTCAGCATTGCATTAGATCCTCTGACCATATGTTCGCTTGTTTTGGGCACATTCTTGGTTAGAGTTACTTCCGCATCGTTTTGGTTTTGAAGCTAACCTTAACGGGTGCGTGTTGCATTGTATTTGCAATTAAAAAACAAAAAAAATATTAGCCCGGTTCATTACACTTATGTAATTATATGCAAGGATTCTAACAAATTGTACATGATGTGAAAATAAATCATTTCTAATTTGTTTCTTGTGCACAACTAATACTATCCCTATTTTTGTTACATTGCCATTGTTATCACCTTTTCTACTTCTCAATTTTATTAAAACACCTGTTGCCAAAGTGTTGATGTGTTTTTGTGACCGCACAAACAGCAGAACGAAATAGTTTAGGGCTACTCCATTCTCTCTTGATCAAAGTATTCCATGTGCTAAGATTGCGAGATAGATCACACGTTCAACTCCAAGGTTCCTTAAGTGCGAATAGACCCAGTTTGGTTGATGTGTATTGCTGTGTTCTTACGAGGGGACTTACACAATTGTTCAGATTTCTTGCAGTTAGCAGCTAATGTATGATTTTGAAGGGGATTCTTGCGTGTATGATTTGGCAATGTGGTTCGTTTTCCTAAAACTAATCAGAAATGTGCGGAAAGTAAAAGGGTATAGGGCCTAAGAAATTTATATTCTACTCTAGATGCAGATATGTGGGATTCAGTTTCGGCAGACTTCAACCAGATTTCACCTAGCCTCACGTCGGACAGCCTCAGTAAAATCGGTGCAATCTTCAAGGGGATAGCAAAAGATGTTCAAGTTATAATCTAACATACATACACCATCAAAACGACGCATATAAGCATGTAAACCACAACCGAAGTTAAACTCAAGATAATGTCCAGTTGACCACGCAAGGCGAACTTATCATCAACAAGCCGCTAGTGGTATGGAATAAAGTGAAGCTACCTCAATAAAACACCACACATCAAAGTAAACTACTTGCATGAAAATTACACTACTTGGATACGAAAGGAAGAAGAGACCTTGCTAGCTATTCATGACAAGACGAATTCCACCATCAATGAAAAGATCTATTATCATGAAAAGTATTACACAACAATCTCCACAAAAGTTTTCAAAGGGAAAACTTTCTTTCTTCTCCACTATGCAAAATGTCTACAATACTCTACTAAGCAATCTCTCCAATCTCTAGCTCTAATGCTAATGCCTGATCTAATTTCCTGTTCTAATGAGATACAAATGAGGGGGACTCCCCCTTTATATAGCTAGCCAAGTCCCAAAAGACGGCTAGGGTTACAATTAATAGAGTGGCCAGAATCGTGCCACCTCAGCCCTAACCCTAAAAACTGCCAGAATAGGGAGTGGTACATTAAATGAATCAAAGATTCCCACTCACTCCCATAAATAGTAAATGTAATAAATGCCCATATTCAGTCTTCTAGAAGATCCTCGTCCAGTAGTGCGTTCCCACTTGCCTTCTCTCTGACTGCCAACTCCACGAATCTGCGAAGCACAGCCTCAACCTCCTGAACTGAAATTGGCGGAATGCAATCTAGCTGAAACTCTAATACTGTGACTGAATGCTCATGCCTTGTACAAGACTTTCTCCAAGCCGTCAAGGAGTCCTGCGTGTTCTAGATCAAAGTGGAGAAAGTAGCAGTATTCTCGAAATCATCTTGTACAAAGGTCTTAACATCTGCAAAGAAAGGCACCAGCAAACCCCTCAAATTATCAAAATTATCTTCATCCGGATTCAACCGCCTAGCAAATATAGCCTCAAAGTGTTCTGAACTCCATCAATAATATTGGCCATGGCCTTATGTATCCTAGCTGAATCCGCCTGTGCCGCATCGAAGAAGCCACGCCCCGTGATAGCCGAAGAATACCACCTAGAGAAATCATACCTGTCATTCTCCTGAATGACACCTCCATCAACCAGCAATCGCAACGGAACATGTCTCAATACCTCAAGACGCTGGATAACTTTGCTCTGGTAGATAGAGGCATCACCCCAAGCATGATCCACTGCCTCCATCCGTGCTAAAATATTAGAGGCTTGCTGAAAAGCAAAAGCAAGATCCTCCATAAACTTCTCCGTCTCAGCACGTACTCCTGTGACCCATTTATCTGCCTCCTGTGCCATCCTTCCCAACTCTACCAAGCCGCTGATCGACTCTCTAGGTACATCTGCTGGAGGCTCTATCACTGGTACATCCTGCCCTCGAGAACGAGATAACTGCTGTACATATCCAATTAAGGCTTTGTGTTCTCGTTTCAACCTTTTGTATTTTCCTTCTTTCTTGAACAACCTATCCTTGAGGGCGAGGAAGGAGTTATCACACTCCTCAACAATCTGCGCACCAGTAGGGCGTCCCAAGTCTAGAGTCGTGACCACATAATTCTCAGGAACTGCTTCATTCCGGTCACACTCAACTCGTGGAACAGCAACGTGAAGAGTACGAGAGCCATCCTCTTCAGTGGATATCTTCGAAAATTTTCTTGCTTTCTTCTTTTGTGGAGGTGCACTGATCCTGTTCAAAAACTCCTCCATCTCAACCTGGATCAAGCTCCTCACTAGGGCTTCTTCTCATTCTATCTTTAAGCCAATCGGGCACCTCATACTGTATATCGAAGGGCTGCTGCTCCTGTGCCTCGACCTCTCTAACCTGCTCAACTTCTTCATCATTCTGGCGAGGCTCATCGTCCTCAAGTGGCTGAGTATCACCTGACACTATATCATCATCTTCGTTCATGGCCGCCTCCAACTCCTGCTGAAACTGAGGGTCCGTAATAGTCCCCTCATCATCCTGCTGATCAACCCAACAGGTACGTTGGCACTCTGGCAACGGACTCTCTCTCCGTGGAGGCTGAATATCACCCTGCCGCCTGCACCTGATTCAATACAATCCTCTGATCAGCAAATAAAGACACCTCCTGTATGCTTGGAGAACATGTCTCCAAGGGTGTTGCCACTGTGACTCGTGGAGGCTCTGGCTGAATAGGCTCCTGTCGAACTATTTCTTTCTTCCTGGACTCTGGACCTCTTGTAATCTGCTTCTTCCTGCCAGTGGTGGGCGTCCTGTGATCTCCCATCATGTTGTAAGTCAAAGCAATTGACCTACTCTTCAATCTATTCACCTTTCTATCAACCCATGCTCTAGTAAATGTCATAACTGGGATGGAGAGAGTATCCAAATCAGCAACCTCGGGCTCTGACCAATCGGGAGGTGGAAGTGGAGTATCTCGAACAGCTGCATAATCAGGATGGACAACATCCATATCCTCGTTCACTTGGTCTGGAACCGGTACTACCTCACACTCCCTGATCAGAGTAATAGGCAATCGAGAGAACATCCTCTTCCTTACTTCAATCTCATCAACTGCATCAGCCCAATAATCCTCTATGGTGGCCTTATGTTTGAACTCCTCTGACAGAACCCAATTGATGTTATGATGTGGGTCGTAGTGCTGTCGGCTAGTATGATATGAAAAATGATAAAATTGAAGCTCACTTTCAGCCTCTCTAGCTGCCTGCATCGAAGGACACACCTCATCCGAGTTGCCCATTACAATTGGAAATTCTATCCCTCCTTTCTTTTTCTTCTTTTGGATTTTATCAAAGGCTAGCAACTGTCTAGATATCTCTAGCATCAATATTCTATCTGTTGGGTATTTAGGCAGCCTATATGGGTATGATGAGAAACCTTGCAGCCTAATGTAAGAGAATCTCGGAAATTGTATGAACCAACACCCATACCTTTCAATTAGCTCCTGGGCTTCCTTCGAGATTCTGTGTTGCAATCGCTCCTGAAGCAGCCTCGTGATGTACATGGTGAATGAGTCGTTGACACGCTTGTAGTGGGTTGTGCTCGACAGGTGCAACTGTGGACAGGCATCATAGATTTTGAACTGATGAGAGCCGCATCCAACAGGTTCTTTGTAAGATATCCCCCTATACTTCGTCATCCGTGCCAACATATAAATGACATAGGAGCTCATATAAAATGTCTTCGTTCTCCTCAAGCCCAGGAGCTGCTCGTGCAAGTTGTCACTGATCATTGCAGCCCAATTGACGTAATCTTTTCCTTCCAGCACGAGGTTGATGTAATAGAACATCCAAGGCTCAAAAATAAATGATTGTGGGCAACCTCCAACCCTGCTCAGCATCATAATGAGGTCACAGTACTCTTGCTTCAAATCATCCGCTATGATCTGTTTGGGCAACTTCGTTCGAGAAGGCTTGGGAGTGCTCATCTAGTGGGTGTTAATTGTATCCATGCACCGCTCAAAAGCAGAAGCATACATCGCTCGCCCGTTCTCTGGATTTGTAGATCATTTCTTGCAGGGATCGAAAGCCGCCAATGGCTGCCGGGAGTAGATTGGCAAACTTGGCCATCAGGTGACATGATCGACCCGGTGTTCGCTTCTGCGTGGCAATTAAGCTCCATTATCAGCTCGAACCTTTGTAGTTAAGCGGAAACCCGGCCAATGACATATATAGTCCACGCCGGACGATGTTGTGTAGTGGCTGAAGTAATGACTTCCAATTCCAAACATCGTTCTTGAAGGACGGTTGGCGGAAGGCCGGGTTAGTGTCACATCCAACGCTGACTTTGGAAATAAACCGACTCTGGCATGGATGTTTTACCGACTTCTTGATCAGCTGGCAATACCGGAAGCCATTGTCGCTCGGTTGTCCTGGCTGTATCGCAAACAACAACATTCATTAGCAATTTAATTTATAAAAATGATACATGACATTACATAGGGGCTGCAGTCAACTTCTAGAAGCTGCAATAACTCTCGTGTTTGCAAACCTCAGCTTCCTTTCTTCTGAACTTCGAACTTCAACACTTAGAAAAAGATTTCTAAGTAGACTTCACTTCACCACCCCAATCAGCAATTTGAACTTCTACAAACTCGTACTTCACACCAGCAATCAGCAACTAGCAAGTTCGTGCTTTTAAAGTTCTCAACTACTTCAATTCACTGCAAGGCGTCGCCTTCAGCATAGGCAACTTCAACTTTCAGCAACAAATTAAGCTTCAGCCTCAACACCAGCAAAGTCGTACCTCTCAGTACAAGCAACTTCAACAAGTCGAGCTCTGGTAACAAACAGGTCGCTTCTTATCTTATTAAAATGCTTCTTTAGCTTGACGAAGTACGTTACCTCTTGGTTTTACTGACTATGCCACTCGACCCAACTCAGAAGTCTCCTTTAGCTGGGTGATCAACTTCAAGTCGCCTCTTAGGCCAAACTCTGCTCCTCGTGTAAAATTTGGCGAATTCCTTCAAGCTTCAGCAAACACTCAATCTTCAGCAACTTACTCAGAGCAAGTTCGACCTCTTCAGCTGTGAAAACAAGTGAGAAACATCTCCATTTTATAGCCAAAATTCGAATTCTAGAAGAAGTTAATTTTAGCCAGTGCATTAAACTTCCACTACTCCACTTCAAGAATTCGAATTTTCCCTCTCTGGTATTTTTGACACTTGTCTCCAGTCGTCGGGAATCTTGTTCTTCTAGAAACTTGACTTTGACTGGCATCTTTGAATTTATTTCCAACAAATTTAACTTAAATTCATCCTTTTTAATTCACCAGCCGGAATCCTGTCACTTGAATTCGAATTTTACTTCTCCTCTGCTCTGGAAAATTCGTCTTTGAAGAATTCAAACAAAATTATCTAGGCAACTCATCTCGAACTCATCATTCGAAGAAAATTCACTTTGAAAAGTCATTTTATTCATCTTGCCTTAGAAAATTTTTAAAATTTTCCTTAGGAAAATTCACAATTTGAGCACTGATTAAATTCTTCACTGAAAAAGTGTCGGCGAAGTTCGGAAGACTTAGAAATCCATCTATCATTGCAAATGTTCAGTACCCAGAAGAAAATCTTCTTCAGAACGCCTCGAATCCATGGGTACCCAACGAATGGGTTCATTTAATTTTTTGAATTTTGAACCTTAGAAAAATATTATTTTCACCATTTTAAATTCATTCTTCGCCTGTGATCTTCCTGTTGCTCCAGCTTCTTGAAGAACTTGAATTCATCCTGCATTTCTGACTTCATCACCGAGAAAATTTGCTCGTGCTTCGGAAAATTTTACCACCCTGAGGCTCCAGGCGTATTTTCTAAGAAGAAAATATTTGCCTTAGAAAATATTTCAATCATCTTGCATTTTGAGAATTTGCCTTAGAAAATATTTTGTTTGCCTGCCAGCGAGAGAAGTATCATCTTCACTTAGAAAAATTTACTCATGCCCGGCACACTTGATTTGCCACTCACCATTTTGGATTTAACTCCACACTTGAAAGGCAATTTTATTTAAAAATTCTAACGCCTTAGAAATATTTTATTATTCTCCACTCAACATTTTAGGCGCATTTTATATTTATCCTTGCCTTAGGAAATTTTTATATCACTTAGCAAGTCACTTCACTTCATATTTCTCCTGAGACCCTAGGCGCATAACTCTTGACATTTTAAAATCACGCCTTGAAATATTTCTTCACCACGCCTTAGGAAATTATTTTCTCACACTTCACACGCCTTAGAAAAAATTTCTAACACCTTATAACTCCCATCAACCCTTGGCGCATATAACACACTTGAGAGAAAATAAAAAAAAACGCCTAGAATTCATCTTTGCCACCTCACACGTCCTAGGAAATTCTCCAACACCTTACACCTTGAGTGCGCCTAGCTTTTACCATCTTTCACCACGCCTGAGGATTGTTTTTCACCTTATTTACCATCTCTATTCACCATTTTACACCTAAACTTGGGCACATTTTGGCCTGGCAAGAGGACGAGTTTCTTTGACTTGTTTGACTTATTTCATCTTTGGGCGCATTTCCATGTAGCTGGAGGATAAAGCATGTTGACTTGTTGACTTATTCTTCTTTTGGGCGCATTTTGGATGTGGAGGAGGATAAACTTTTCTAACGCCTTTAGAGTGACTCTTCACCTTCCATTTTTTTGTCCTCACATGCATGCATTTGGGCGCATTTTGCCCCTTGAGGAGGATGAAAAGTTTGACTTTGCTTTGACCTTCCTTGCCTTGGGCGCATTTCACCCCTGCTATAGGATGAATTTTGCAAGTTGGGCGCATTTGGAGGGGTGAGGCGGATTTCCTACACTTAGAAATTTTTTTCAATCTCCTGAGCTTTCCTTAGGCGCATTTTGGCATGCCTGCAGGACAAACTTCGTTGACTTCTCCTTGACTTTTTTGCATCTTGGGCGCATTTCACCCCCTGAGAGGGATGAACGCCATACTTAGAAATTTTCCATGCTTTCTTACTCACCTGGCGCATTTTGCCATGTCTCCTGGATGAAGTTCCAGACTTAGACAAATTTTCATCATCTTTCGCCAGCTTACGTGCCCTGCTATTTATAGTAAGTTCTCTGAATTTTGCACTTCTGAAGCTCGGAACGGCTTGAAATTTTGAACATAGCATCCTCATAGCCTCGTTGTCCTGTCGGCACTGCCATTTTTAGTCACCCTGCTATTTTTAGCCCATTTCTGAAGGTGGTTTACTATAAATAGTAACCTCATGTTTCTGATAGCTCCATTGCTCCGATCGACTTGAAATTTGGATGAGGTGCTCCTCACCACGTGACCTATCTGTCGACACTGACGCATGCACTCAATTTACTATTTTTATCCTGTTTCCAATCTGACTTACTATAAATGATAGAAGTGCTCCGTTTGACTTCAAATTCTACCCATTGGATAGCACGAAGGTTATTTGATAGCGGTGGTTTACACCGGTTTTTGAAAATTTTGACCTTTAAGCCTATTTTTTAGGCTCAAGTTGGAAACCCTAATTCGCTCTGCATGCATATCAAATGATCTCTGTTTCTCTTCGTTTCTGTGGCACTGCGATCAGCTCGTGATTCTGAACTGCTGGGAAGCGGCTGTCGGGACACACTTGCTAAAAATAGCAAGTTCCTTACTGAGTGAGAATCTGCGTTTGCATGTCACACCATCGCGAAGCTCTCGAAAAACCCACCAGGAATCACCCGACATGCAAAAGAAACCCTGACATGCAAACCCTAAAAATAGCCTCGGAAGACTGAATTCTGAAGTGATCGTCTCGTTTTGCATGTTATATCATCGTGAAGGTCTCGAAAAACCCAGAAGGAATATCCAGACATGCAAAGAAAAACTCTGCATCTGAACCTTGAAATTTGCCCCGGAAGCTGGACTGCTAAAAATAGTAAGTTGTTCGTTTTCGCTCAAATTTTGCATGTGAGTAACTTGATGTGCTCGAGATCTTTGGTATTTGTCGGAATCTCAAAAATGCTGACGAATTGCTTGCAATTTCACACTTACTAAAAATAGTAAGTACCTCAGAATCGGATGAAAATTTGCTGAAAGCCTGCTGGAAGCATACTAACACAAATGTTAAGCTCAATTTTCAATTTATTGACTTCGTTCGACCTCAAACTGACCAGGGAGACTCAAACCCTAATTTCAGACTTAGCCAAATTCACGTTTAAACTCCTTGACGGGCGCAACCCGAAAGGTGGACATCAGAAAAGAGACAGAGCGAAGAGAGAAAGAAAACCCAAGCCAAAAGACCAGAAGCGAGCAAAATTAGGGGGTCCCCATCTTGAATGGGGCAATGTGTGAAAAGGTCACCACAAAGTAGCAATAGAAATTGGAAGAGGGGTTTGTGACAATGAGAGCAGTACTAATTTTTTTAGTTGAAATAGTTGGGGATGGTCCTAGGAGTATTACTTATGATGTTCAGAGGTAGTGTGGAGTCTAGACAAAGGAAAGCAATTAGTTAAGGCAAGTGCAAGTGAGTATGCTATTGATAGATTTTGGAGGCTAGAGGCTATCTTGAGGTTGAAGCTGGGGGGACCAGTGAAAGTAGTGTACCTCCCCATGTTGCTGCAACTGAAGATATGCCATCTTTTGCTGATTCCATCCTCACTCATGCATTTTATTCTGAGATGGAAGCGGATTTTTGAAATGTTTTTGATTAGATTCCTGATGCTAGAGGCTATCTTGAGGTTGCAGCTGAGAGACCTGTGAAGGCTGTTTACCTCATGTTCCTGCAGCTGAAGATAAGCCATCCACTGCTGATTCCATCCCGACTCATACATTTTATTCTGAGATGGAAGTAGATATTTGAAACCCTTTTTAGATAGCTTCAATTTTTTTATTAATTTTTTAATGGTTTATTTCAATTTCTTAATTCAGCTCAGTTAGTATTTTTCAGTAGTTGGTAGTATTTTTTATAAGACACCTACTTCATTTTGATTAGACATTTCATGTATCAATTTACTAATCTGTTAGTTTAGCCCAAGCTTTTGACACATCTGTTTATAAAAAATCAAGGCATTCCTCTTAAAATAAACTGAACTTTAATGTGCAATGGCAAGGATCAATACCTGGAAAGACAAACAATACAAAGGAACAAAAATATTATAAGACAATAGTTTGTTTCACAATCTATTCCATGAGATCTGTATTTTTTTCCCTCTTTTGTGATGAATGTCATGTTTAACTTTTGAGATTTGAAGTTAGCATATGTAATGTCCCCTTTTTCCGAGTGATCATCTAGTGGAATCCACTAGCTTATTTTATTCCCATAAGCTAAGGTGGGAAAAGTTAAGGGAATAATTTAATTAATTAAATATTAAATTGTCCTAAATCATTTTAGAGAGATTTATATTTAATTAATCGGTGTTGTTATTAAAGTGACTTATAATAAATGTCTTGGTAAATTATTAAATAAGCCACTTTGGGAAAAGCAAAACATAATTAAAAAAATAAAAGGTGGTGCAAAAAGAAATTATTATTGTCTTTGGGAAGTCATTTTATCGAGAGAATTTGGAGAGCTTGTTTTACAGATTCAACAAGCTTGAGGACAGAAACCCTTGGGTTTTTCTGGTGGTTGGAAGAAAATCCAAGACAATCTCTTGGTGGATTTACTCCAAAATTCAAAGTGTGAGTGTGTTTTAGTGAACGAAATTTGTGAAGTCTTTTAAAAGGATAAATTTCAGAATATTAATGGCTTGAGGAATTTATTGGAGTATTTGCAGAGGTATTTACAAAATTAAATATTGGAGTATTTGCAGAATTAAATATTGCAGTATGTCCAGATTGGGAGAATAAAATATTATTAATTCTGCCTTGAAAGTGTCGTACCATTTCATACTGCATAGTCAATGAGGGGATCAATTTATTATACCCAGTCAATATTCAGTTGGGTTGATTGAATTTGTGTCACCTCTCCAAACTTGGCGACTATGCTCAAGACTTCTGTACACTTAAGATAGGCCGTACACTTTATAAAGGAGTCGCAGTAAGATATACCATATAATATATTCAAGGAGGTGTGAAGTTCATTAGTCTTCAGTGGTCAACTAAATCCAATGCAGTTCCACTTTGCCAGCGTTACCATTATAGAAGCATTATTACCACATCATATAAATGCGACTCATAGGGATGGAATTAAGGAGTCAGGTGATTATTAGCACATCATATATATGCGAGTCATAGGGATGGAATTACGGAGTCGGGTGTAGCCTGGTAACAAGGAGGTATTGCCAAAGTGGTAAGGTGTCAAACTCTTACTAAAATTTGCTGCTGTATACATTGCACCATTCACATATCCCATAAGGAAGATTTGGGATGATTCATAAGACTCACAGGTCCTTGTGGAAGTGATTCTGTTTTGTTTTCTTTGCTCTTGATCACCCTAGCATAGCTTATCTTCAGTTAAGATAAGTACCATTTGGCATTGTTTCTCATAAATTATGGAGTTTTTAATTCATAAGTTGGTTTGTGTGCAATTTTTATAATCTAGCCAAAAATGTATATACTATATTCTGATGGCAATATTGGTTTTCTTTTAATCCTCAATTGATGAACCCAAATTCTTGTGTGTAATCAAGGAGGTTTGTTACACTGTTATTAATTGATTTTCTTTTTGTTACCAGAAAATAAAACTTTAAGTAGACTTATTGTCATCCATAAATCCTGCATCATTTGCATTTGTGCATCCTTGCAATAAAAATATTCATTCTGTTTGTATTCCTAGCCACACTTCACTGTACTAGGGATGCATCTCAAAAATCACTTTGTTGCTTTCCAGTGTGAAACCTTAAATTCTCGCATAAACCTCAAAAGTAACTGACAGCTTCAGGGTAATGAGACTCTCAATCAATTGGTGATAAAAAGTAACATTTATATGTGGTGATGGGTTATCTTTGGAAAGTTGCAATCTTGTCTCCATGGGTGTTGACATGGGTTTGCAATCTTCCATCTTGAATTTCTCAAGCAATGTCTTGGCATATTTCATTTGAGATACAAAAATCTAATTCTTTTGCCACACTTCAAGTCCAACACAATAATGCAAGAGCTTGATATCTGTCATGCAAAATGATCCTTTGAGATCGGTCTTAGTTGTTGCAATCATTTTTCGAAGAACTCCCAATTGATGACTAAATGCTTGACATATACTAAGAAATCATTATCTCCCTAACTTTCTCTTTGAGGTAGAGATTGGGATCATAGGGATTCTCGATGAAGTCTTGTTGGAGAGATGCTCATCAATCTTGATGTACTGGGCTACGTGTATTTGTTTCAGATTATAGAGCGATTTCACAGTTTGCACTCTTTATGTTGCTGCCCAAGTGTAGTATACCCATAGGTTGAGTCATAAACTTATTATTTGAGATTTTCATTAAGAGATTGTTGACATCCATTTGATGAACTAGTCAACCAAACTATGTTGCTATCACAAAAACTATATTGATAGTTTTGATCTTTGTAGTGGGGGCAAAAGTTTCTTTGTTATCGAAGCCTTATTTTTGTGCATACCTTTTAGCTAGAAGCTAGGCTTTGTACAATTTTGCATCCAATAGCTTTTTTCCTTGGTGGAAGATCACAAGTTCTCAATTGTTGTTCCTCAACGATACCTTATGTTTTGTATCCATTGCATCTTTCCAAGGGGATGACTTAAGAGCTTGCTTCATTGCTTTTGGTTTGAAATTTTAAATGACTATGTGCATAAGGATCAAACACACTTCCTCATGAGACTTGCTACGAGGCTTTGTCTTGGAGTTAGACATATCTATAACTAGATTTGCCTTTGTATCCTTCATTTTGGTATAATACTGCTTAGGAATTTTGTGCACAAGAGATGATGACTAAGGTGGAGATAGAGGTGGCAATTGTTCCATTGGAAACAAAGCCTTTTCCTATGCTTCTTCACCTTATTCTACTACATGGTTAGTGTCTTCAAGGTCCTTATCTTCAATCTCAGTAACTTTGGGTGTTTGATGGCTGATAAGTGATAGTGAAGAGGATGTGGTGTATCCTTTACCCTTGTCAATATTACATCCATATTGAGATACAACTTCTTAATGACGATACCTAGAAGTTGATATCCCTTTGATTCTGAATTATATCTATGTAATGTCCCCTTCTCATCAGTGATCAGCATTGGCATTCTTCAGTCTATTCCGGAACCCGTAGACTGGAATGAGGTGGAAATTAGGGTTTCATGGGCTTGGCTTTTGTAGCATTTCATTTTATTTACTATTTTTAGTAAATGATGGTTGTGGCAGTATGCAGTTGGTTGTCTTCAGTCATCACTTCAGTTGAGCATGTTATTGGTTGTTTCAATATCTTCCTCTCAAGCCTTAATTGTTGAAATTTACTAAGTATTGGCATAAGTGTTATATTTTTCAATTGACCACCCCTTGGCCTAAGGATACAACTTGCAAGTTGTTTTAAAAAGGGGACTTGAAGGGTACGCCTTGTCATAAGGTGATATTAATATTTTATATTTTTGAATTTATGCTTGGAGGAAAGTGGACGCCACTTTATGAGGAATATTATTTTATGAAATTTGAAAATAAGGAGAATTCAAATAGTTGTCTTTTGGCGTACCATTGAGGAAGTTGAAGAGTTTCTCAATTCTTATAAAATGAAGACATGACTCCAGCATTTGATATCCATCAATTACCTTACTGTTATGCTGTCAAAATGACTATGGACATTTTGCTATTGCTTCGAGGATGCTACCTCCTAGCCCATTCCCAATTTCGTGTTTGAAATACAACACCTAGTTGGAACATTGCTGCTTCTCACATCAGACTAGCAGATTGAGCAACAAAGGTTGAGAATTTTGGTGAATTTTACAGTTTTGAAGTTCCTGGTTTTGCTACAGCTGAAGCTGTTTTCTGTTCATATCTTGCTGAGTGATTTTTATTTAGTTCTGGGTGTTTGAGCAATCTAATTGTTGACTGGAGGCGCCAACTTCCACCAAAAATCAGATTTTATTTTGAAGTTGTTGATTTTATATTGCAAAGTCGATTTTCTCAAGGGGCCGTACCATTTAGAGCTGCATTGGAATTCGTGCCAAATAAATTAAGGACTTTGGTTGCTGTTTCTGGATTCTAACTTGGGCGCCAGACTTGTACGGTGCATTTGCAACTCGTTTCACGTCATTCGGAGAAGAATTGAGTGAGTTATGAAGATTTCATTGATTCTCATAGTTGCAGATTGATATTTCCAGTTTCACAGTTTTGTATCAGATTGTAGTAGTTCTGATTTCTGTTTTATTATCTGCTGTTAGAAAGTTCTACAAACATTGAAAAACATCTATCCATCTTGTGTTTGAAGATTATTGTAATTTCTAAGTAATTTTGCAGCTTATTATTCATTTGTACAAACTGCAAACAGTAGTACTGTTCCAGTTTTTAATTGCTGCAATTTCTTTTTGTATCTTCTCACATAAGTCCCCTGGATGGTTTACCGCCAGTGTGGTTAATTTTATTGTAATAACTGATACCCACTCATAGTGGTGAATCCCCACAGTTCTGTGGATGCCCGCCGCAGCGGATGAATTGCTTTCATTGTAATCTTTTCCCCCCACTGTTTGGTGGTAGCGTGGAATTGTTCTCATGGCTGGTTATCCGCCTGATAGTTCTTAATTTTCAATTTCTAGACTCCGTCATATGTTAGCACCTCGCCCTCAGTGGGATCTTGAGTGCACATTCTTGACGTTGAGTAGTTTCTTCAGTTCAAGTTCAGTATCTTCCATTCAAGTTCAGATTTTGATTTGAGGCTAACGCTAATCCAATCCTCTATTGCTGGTTATTTTGTGTTATTCCTTCGAAAAATTGGTTAGCATATTTCAATCTAAGAAAAATGCATTTCTAGGATTATTTATCCAACTTTTTCCTTTGCACCTTGGAAATGCTAATGAAGCTATATATCCAAACACTCGTGGATGTGAAATGGAGGGCTTCTTCTCAGTCCATGCCTCATTAGGGGTGATGTTTTTATGCACTTTGGTGAATGTCGAATTCAACAAATATACAATTGTATGAATTGCTTCAACCTAGAATGTAGGAACTAGATGTATATCCTTTAACATGCATCACACCTTTTCCATAGTAATACGTGAACGCCTCTTTGCAATGCCATTTTGCTAAGGCACGTATGCTATGGTCAACCATCTTTTGATTCCATGTTATTGAAGGTAGCTTGAAAACTCCTTACCAGTTTTGAGTGGATGGCCTTGTAGGAGTGAGCGGATGGCCTTGTGGGAGTGACCAAATGACCTTCATGCAACAACTTGAATGTTTTTGAAATTTTCAGAGGCTTGATCTTTGTGAGTCAAGCAATAGCCCAAATTCTTTTGGAATAATCATCCACAAAAACAAAAAAATACTAGGCATGATTATGATTGGGTGTCATGGGTTTGCATAGATAGGTGTGCATAAAATCAATGGGACTAGAGGCTCATGTTTTTCGTATCAAGAAAGGAGCCTAATGTTGCTTCTTGGCAAGATGGAACATTTTTTTTGTTTTCTTCATGGGGGGAAGTCCTTGCACCATGTCTTGTTTACTCAATGTACGAAGATACATGTAGGAAGATACCCCACATTGAAGTGACTAATTCTTCTATACCAAAAAGTAGTGGATGAATTCATTTTTATTGCAAGGACCTTGTCTTCATGGACGACATCAACCAACTAAAACATTTTATTGACCCTTGAAGAATGAGCAATTTTACCATTTTCAGTCTTGTCTTGAATGAGCCATAGTTCCTAACCATTTTATTTTTCAAATTCAAACTTCAAGTTGTGTTTCTGTAACTAACTTACAAATAGAAGGTTCTTTGTGAGCCTTGGAACATAAAGAACGCTGGTAAGTAAACACTTGTGATTCTTAAGTGGTAAAGAAATATCCCCAATACCCTGCATTTCATAGGGTGTATCATCACCAAGTAAAACTTGCCCATATGAAGTGCATGCGGTGAGGTTAAAGAACCACTCTTGTTTTCTTGTCATGTGTTTGGGTGCACTAGAATCAACATATCAAACATGACTATTAGAAGTGGAGTCATGTGTCTTTGTAGCATACAAAAATCTTCTTCACTAGTATTATTTATTGGTGCAACATTCCCATGTTGCTTCATGTTGCTTCTTGTGCTATTGTGAATTCTTCTTGTTGTTCCCCTAAGAATTTCGTTTTGGCTTTCACTAGCTAGATTCACCATTGGAAAATGAGTTGTACTAACATTCCTAGAGATTTTGTCCCTTTCTTACACAAATGAGACTTATTTTTTTGTGCAGATGAGTTGTCTTGTTTGGATTTTGATAAACTTGATGGAACATTTTGATGTTTAGGTTTCTTTCTCATATGCTTAGATGCGAGGGCTTGATTGTTTCAAGAATTGGAGCTCTCATCATGAATTTCCTCTTCTTGTTGAAGAAAATTCACCAAATCCTCAAAGGATGGCTTTCTACTAGCCACATTGAGACAAGTAACAAACACATGAAAGGCAGGGGACAGTGCTATGAAGACGATGGGTACATGAGATTCATCTGACACAATTCCCCCAAACACTTATAGTGATGTTTTGATTTCTGCAACTCTTTTTAGAAAGTCCAAGTTTTCACCATTTTGCATTTGCAAACAGTGTAATTGATGTTGTAAAGGGAGGATTTGATACTGATTCTTGAATTCCTATATTGCCTTGGGATGATCCCAAGTGTCTTTGGTAGTTGTTTGGATGTGACGTTGAACCTCATTTGAAACATCAAACAAGATTATCAATTTGGTATTTTGATTGGTCTTATCATGCTGTCTCTGCTTGTCTCCAATTTGTGTTGTTCTAAATTTCTGATGACTCTTCTAGAAACAAAACTCCACGAATCTTCAAATTTAAGTCGAGTTTGGACCTTGGTTTTCTAGGCAGAATTATTATCAGCTCTCAATAAGAAAGAGTTAAGAAGCATTATGTTTGGAGCATTGGAAGCCATCTTCTAGGATAAGGGGGTCCTTATCTCTGGAAAGAATCTGTCGACCTTATTTGTCCTCAATGATTTATAGAGTTGATGCCACAATTGTCATTGTTGCAGCTATTTCAATCGTTAGATGCAGTAAATCAATATGATGACCTTACTTGTAAATGTGAATTAGAGACATTGTTTATACTGAATGCTATGATGTTTGTTACGAAATGTAACACAAGTAAATGGATTGGATATTTTTATTTTTTGTTGCAATTATTTTTTTCAACTTTACTCGAAAAAATATAATTTGGTAAGTGCAAAAAATATAAATAATATACTTTTTGTTTTCTTTTATTTGAAACTATATTATTTGTACTTTTTATTTTTATTTTTGAACTTTAAAATAAAAAGAATTTAAAAAAAATAATTGGTTTAAAATCCCTTTCAAAACTAAAGATAAATTTCCCATGATTTAAAAAAAAATCCTCTAAACTTAATAGACGAAGTGGGATTTAGAGAATAAAATGGAAAATACACCTTTGACTTGTAATGTTCATGACTCTTTCTATACTCGATTTTTTTTCCTTCTCCCATTGATACACCTAGAATATCTTCAGCATTCATGTTTGATTTTTCACAGGCTGCTAGTGTCCGCAATTTTCTTCATGTATCAGGCTTGCGAAGGAAGAGTTAACAAAGAACGAAGTGCAGGCCACTGGACATTGTCACCAGATATTTCCATCTTTTTGACAGGCATTTTTTCACATTTCTGTACCTACAATTTCTGATTCTTCCTTTTAGCAATTTGCAACAGGGCTAGTGCTTTGTGCAGTATTTTTTGTGCTTCACCTCTCTTGTCAGACAAATGGTGTTACTTCCTCATAAATGACAATGGATTTCTTATAATGGTTTCCAGCCTTTTGACGTGACAGGCACAAGCAGGGCACGGCATAGTCAGGGCATTTATAACTGGTTGCAGCTTCCTCACACATTCAAACCTTTGTTGAATGCCTCTTTTATGCTTCTGCAACTTTCCAATGCTCCAGTTCACAGGATTTTTTTTATCCTTCTCCAAATCACATTTTCACTTACAAGCACCGGAAGAAAAAAACGCTTTGATACCATAATAGAGTTGGAAGCAATGGGATTAATTTATTGATCAGTAGAAGTGGAAGATATACAGGAGAAAATACTCAGAGGAACAAATTGACCAACCACCCAGCAACCACCTGATGTTAATAATAATTATGTGTTATTATTATTAACATATATACAACAATGATGTAATAAATTTATTGTAACATAATCTTGGTCTACCTAGCATGGTGATCTGCAGTAGCATGATAGTATATTTTGCCTGAATTGTCTTTCTATCAATATATTTTAGGGATGTTTAGAGGTAATACTTCGGGAAGTTTTGGTTCAATACTTCATCTAGATTTTTACAACTCTCAAGTGATAAACAATTTTCCATAATCATTACTCAAATGTATTATGCTACAAGTAATTCCACAACCCTCTTGACGTTTTTTTGTTTGATAATTTGCAGGATGAATTTGATGCAAATAGATGGCTGGACATGTCTTTGATTCGCTTGTCCTCCAGGTTTGGAGTTTATCAAAAGAACGATCCTTCTTCCTTTAGCTTGTCTCCAAGATTTTCAAAATTTCCAGAGTTCTTTTTTCATTTACGCCGTTCTC
Source organism: Sequoia sempervirens (assembly GCA_007258455.2). Classification (NCBI taxonomy): domain Eukaryota; kingdom Viridiplantae; phylum Streptophyta; class Pinopsida; order Cupressales; family Cupressaceae; genus Sequoia; species Sequoia sempervirens. The sequence goes on from VDFB02345478.1 coordinate 36,395, forward strand.
CATTTGTCCAGGTATATATATATGTGTGTTGTCAATGAATTTTGTTATTGCCTTTGTGTATTTGTGAAGCCTCTGTCAGTCATTTGGGGGAATGATCTTGAAAGCCTAAAATTTCTCATATTGTTCCACTATGTTCATGAAGAGAGTATTACAATGATGCGTCATTGAAAGACTCAAATGATGTACAATTGTTGGCAATGTTGAACAGGTTTTTAACAACAGTCCAGATGAAACTGCATATTTTAGGATGATACTTAACAGAGAAAATGTGAACAATTCAATTTTTATGATTCAACCATCATTGGTGTCCTACTCTTTAAATGCACCTCCAGAGCCAGCTCTTCTTGATGTTTCTGCCATTTCTGCTGATCAGATCCTTCTTTTAGATGCTTATTTTACTGTGGTTATTTTTCATGGAATGACTATTGCACAATGGCGGAAATCTGGATTTCAAAATCAACCAGAACACCAGGTAACTGACTTCTGTTTAACATTAAAAATCTATTCTTCAAGATTTCAACTTTGTACCCATACGGTAAAATGAAAGGGGTACTTTCAGATTCTGTTTGTTAAGGTTTAGCCTTTATGTCTATGATACCAGGTTTGTTGGGTTTCAATCCCAGTCTAGATCTGGTTTGGTCAGCCCTGATCCTAGCCATTCGGCCTAGGTATGTCTGAGATGTACCTGGGCCGAATCGCTAGACTGAGGGCTGGTCCCAGGAAAATCTGAGAAGTACACATGGGAGTTAAAAAGAAATCAAAAAATATAGATCAAATCCCAACCAACCCTAAAAGTTCATTGTTTTAAAGAATTGGAGTTTGCTTGAAAGCATTAAAATTATGAAAAATGGCATTTTCTGTGAAGGACCTCTCAATCCCCCTCTAGTTTTAAAAAGCAAAGAAAAAAAATTGTTTTAAACTATGCTGGATGGAAAAGCAGTGTTTTTTATCTGTGATTTTTCTGGATACAAATTGATAAATTGAATTCCATATAAATTTTGGTTTGCTGAGTCAATCCTGATTTAAAGTAATGCTTCTATGATTTAAATTCAATCCCCCTCTAGTTTTAAAAAGCAAAGAAGAAAAATTGTTTTAACTTATGCTGAATGGAAAAGCAGTGCTTTTTACCTGAGACTTTTCTGGATACAAACTGATAAATTGAATTCCATATAATTTTTGGTTTGCTTGGTGAATCCTGATTTAAAGTAATGCTTCTATGATTTAAACCATTTTGATTGGTTTTTTAATTTTTTGATTTGACATTTTACAGTGCATTATTAATTATTGACTGTGCTCTTAATTGTGCATTCAATTTTGTGCAAATTATGTGTTGTTAATGCTGCATTCAATCTGTGGAAATTATGTTTCTTAATACTCCAGCAAAGATAAAGAAAAAGGTTTAGGTCCAGTACTATTTACAGTTTTTATATTTTTTCTTAGATTTTTTAGAGTGTTAAAGAAAACTCATTTCATGGTTTCAAAAATAGGAAAGAAATAGTTAGTTCTTATGTTTTGCCTAGTTCCAGAACTTTAGATTTCAATACGATTAGTGGGAACCATATTAAGTCTAGTGCTATTTCCAGTTTTAATTGTCTTTTCAGTCTGGTTCAGTTCTACTTCTAGAGAGCATCATTTCTATTCAAATGACCTCCTACAAATAGGGCAAACAATTGCTCAGAATTCTTGTTGAGCATCAAACTAATTAATGGTGGAATTGGAATTGGAGAGCTTCCTTTTTGTAGGGGGAGAAAGCTGAAGAATTGTGCCTACCCTGTCATTTGATCTATTGGCAAGCTCACTTGGATACTAAGAGCTCCCAAGCAGCTCACCCTATGCAACAGCAAACACTGATTTCTTTGGGTTCAGAGAAATACCAACTTCTATATAAATCAGATTTCCTGTCATCTTAATTTTGGAGAGAATCTTAGCAGTGCTAATAGAGCTGGGATTATTGCTGCATTTATTATCCCTCAGTTGAGATTGCTATTCACTAAAAGTATGCTTTTTTTAGGTTTAGTATATCACTGTCTAAAATGCTAAGAAAATTTATTTTATATATATTTCACTGGTAATGCATTGTTTGATAATTTTTTATACAGAAGATTGAAATGTCCAAAGTTAAATGGTTAAAATTTCAGCTTGTTTTAGTTTGTTTAAAGTTATTTTAAATTTACTTTATTAAATTGTATTTTAAAAATTTAGATATTATTTTCTTATATTAATTCAATAGCTGTTCCCCCACCACCCTCAAAATCTGGAAAAAAAATTTCCATCCCCAAAAGTGCATCCTCCCGTCCCCAAAACTCATAGAAATTTTGGGAAGTAGCAGTAAAGTAAATCTTTAAATTCACCGTGTTTGTTTGGCAAGGAACTTTGTACCTCATCAATCAGATTTCTTTGCATTTTGTTCCTGTTATTATATATTCTGCAAAAAGTATCTCGAATCCGATAAAAACCATAAGAGGGGAATAAACCTTCCAGAATGGTTAATTCCTCAATAATTAGTGTTAACTAAACTGGATATCCTCCCATCTCCAGAAGTTATTTTTTTCTTCAATTTCTTCCTGCAATCCCTCTCTTGCCATCGAATTGAATGCACCATTGTGCATTCCCTTTGTTGTTTCGCATTGTTTGTGTGCCTTGCTTTGCTTCACTTTCCATGCACACTCCATCTATGAACCATTCTTGTTGCTCCTTTCTGCATCCTCTACTCCTACATTTAGTGTGCAATCTCTGGCTTCTGTGCTAAGAACTGCCTTTGGGCCTTTGTGTGCACTTATGCCTTTTGTGCATCCTCTTAGTATCAATTCCCCTAGTAGTCTAGAAATCATGACCTTGGTCTCTAATAGTTGTAGGATTGTGGACCAACCTGGGATGCTCTTGCATCAAAGATATGCTCCTATAGAAGAAAGAAAGGTAGACATGTAGGGGATTACATGAAACTTGGTTGATTGGGTTGAAATGGCAACTCCCAACCAAGGAAAAATGGTATCCTAAAGAGGATGTTGAAAAGAAAACTCCACATTTTATGGGTTCGTAAGCTTTTGGGGACCAAATGCTTCCTACTTGGGGAGGTATGATCAGAAAATTGGATCTTGATCATGATCCTAAGGTTGATTTTTCTCCATTTCACTTAAGGAAGACTAGGCAAGGAGTCCCTTAATGTGAATAAGTTGGTTTTTGTTGGTTTTGGTATTTTGAGGACTTGTGTGTTGGGTTGCTGAAGACTCACATTGATTTAGGGCATCTTGAGGAAGAAAATGGATTTGTGTGCAGGTTTGAAAAACTTGTTATTTTGCTAGATTTGGTGAGTTTGTTGCTTACACGTTTTTGTCTTGGCAAACATAACAAACATCACGGTGCATGTATAAAACTTAGCAGCAAACAAAATTTTCCCTGGCGAAGTTGTCTAAAGTAACACACTTTATCTCTGACAAACAACAAATTCAGCACTATTCATGCAAAAAGAGGAATTTGAAGGGTTTTCTTTTTTCATTTCTATTCCCAAGCCTTGGAATGCATGTCTTGACTCTCGGGAAGCATGTGCAAAGGTACACATACACATTTTAAGGGCTGCGTATTGGTTGACATTCATATTTCTCTTCATTAGCAAGAGGTTATGCATTGGAATTTAGAAGCATCAGTAGTGGAAGGACTGATGTTTGAGTCATCGCGATGAAGTGCATCCAATGTGACTGTTAAGAAATGATCTTTTATGGCTTTGTGTTCAATGTCATTGTGAGAGCTAGCATTTGCATTGAAATGATGTGTAAGAGAAGTAGGGGGAGGTGTAGTAGGATATGCATTAATGTGCTGGAGAGGTTCATGGGAAAGATACATCATAAAACACATGAACCTCATCTTCATTGTGGCAAGATTCACTAAAAGCATCAAAAGATAAGTCATCAAGATGGGAGCCATCAGGAGAGAGAAGCTTCAGAAACTATAGGTAGAGTATCATGAATGATGGGGAGGAGAAATGATAAGGCCTCACCATCCCCGATGCCTCTATAGGGTGCATACATGTTTTAGAAGTGGGAAAAGACATACCATCATTGTGAACCATAGGAGGTCTAGTGTAAGTGAAAGAGGAAAAAGGTATTGGGAGTGAGGGTATGAAAGGACCTGAAAGTGTCCAAGTCATAAGGAGAAGTGCCAAGGAAGTGATCAAACTTGGGGTAGTGCAAAAAGTGAGCTATAATATGGTCAAGAGAAAGAGAACAGGGAGTAAGATTTAGGATTGCTATGACATGCTCAATAATATGAGGAGTGGTAGCAAAAAGTTGGTAACAAAAGTGAGGATCAAGAAAGTTGACATGAAGGGGGGTAAGAGAAAAGGGAGAAGTCATGGAGAATGGAAGGAAAAACTGAGGGTTGCAAAAGTGAGGATCAAGAAAGTTGACAAGAAGGGGGTAAGAGAGAAGGGAGAAGTCATGGAGAATGGAAGGAAAAACTGAGGGTGGGTAGGAAAGGAAAATAAGTTTGGTAAGAATGGATCTAGTTTTGGGAATGGTGAAACAAATGTTGTGAAGGGTAGATTGAGTGTTGTCAAGGAAGGGAAATATAAGGGTGTTGTAAGAGTTGTGTTTTTTAAGTAGAATCAAATGGAGAGGAGAATGGGTTGGAGACTTGTAGTTATAAAAGCATAAATGTTTTGTACGAAGAAATCTGCCTAAGGAGACTTGTTGGAGTTGTAAAAATATATGTAAGACATTGTACAAAGGCTGACTCATATTCCATTGTCCCTAAGTGTTCATGGAAAGGTGTTGCAGACTGGTGTACAGAGTTTTCATGGAGTTGCAGGCATGTTTTAGGTGTGGAACTCATTTATACTTGTATCCATGAGCTCATGAAGGTCTTAGTGACATTGAACATACTTGTAGAAGCTGATATATAGTGACATAAGAGTTGAAACTCACCCTTGCTGAAGTTTTTTCCCGTTTAAAGGTTTCTCCAGTTATACATGTATGTTCAGTCGTATTTTCATGCTTCATCCTTGCTGTTTCAGTCATTTTCCAGTAGTTTTAGGCTGTCTTGCATGTGTTCTTTTTGAACTATTCTGATTTCTGTAAGCTTTAAGCAACTTATTGGTCAGGGGAAGGATTTTTTAAGCCAGTAAGTTTAGATCTGTAGTTAGTGAATGGTGAAACAGAATCTCCACACTGATTTTAAGGATCACTGTGATCTAGAATTGGTGATTAGCTTTTTAATCAGAGGCAAAGGTATCTCCTTAAACATGCCATTACCGTATCCCAAAAATGATTGAAGTGTGCAACTGATTTTGTACTAGGTGGACTCTGCAAGCAGCATGAACCCTGCCGGTTTTTAAAAGTGGTAAGAAATGCTCTTCTTTAGAATGGATGGCATTATGCATCTGTGATCTGAATTCTCTTTGTGCCTGTTGCTATTTGTTCCCGTTGTTATATTATCATGAAATACAGAGCAGTGTGTACATTAGGTCCTATTAAAAGCAAGTCATTTCGTGAGTAAATGAAATTGCAACTTACAGTACTAAATTATTAGTATGATAACAGATTGAGAGTCGTGCCTTATGAATTCTGGACCATTGGTGCACATGTCATGTACTTATCAAATTTATGAAAACTCATTGGAAACAGAGGTGACCTCAAACAGTGATGGTATTTTATGTTTTGGAATAATCATTTAATCGTTTCATCAGATACAAACAGATTGCATTTAGGATTTTTTTGACATTGAGTTAATTTATCCTATATCAAATTATGCATTGCAGGCTTTTGCTAATTTGTTGCAATTGCCTCGAGATGATTCTGATAAAATACTAAAGGAGCGTTTTCCTGTGGCACGCTTAGTTGTCTGTGATCAGCACGGATCACAGGTAATTTCTTTCCAATTTATTTTTACCTCTCAATCTAATGAGTTGTTTCAAAATATGAATTTGCTATAATTTTTCCTGATAAACTGATCTTTTCCTACAATTTATCTATGTACTGAACAATTGCATAGGCTCGATTTTTGCTTGCAAAGTTGAATCCTTCTGCAACATACAATTCAGACATGGGGTCTCCACCTGGACGGGATTTTATTTTTACGGATGATGTAAGCTTTCAGATTTACATGGAGCATCTCCAAAA
>VDFB02345479.1:0-139321 GCA_007258455.2 Sequoia sempervirens
AGGTGAACCAATGTAATGTCCCCTTCTCAAATATGATCGTTTTTGTTGACCATTGGCCTATTCCGGAGACCCGTAGGCTACTCGGATGGTGAAATTAGGGTTTCTTAATTTTGAGGTGGTTGTTGCTTGAAGTTTGGAAATCGGTTTGCGGATTCTTTCTGGGTTTTCAGAGAGCTTCGCGGTGGTATGGTCAGTTTGGCATTTCGAGCAACTTCATGAATTTACTATTTTTAGTAAATTCTATTTTTGGCAGTGGACAGGTTGGGTTCAGTTCAGTTGGTCTTCTTCTTCAGTTGGTTCAGCTGGCACTTCAGTTTTTGGCCTTTGGGTGCATTTTCCTTGGAGAGATAAGTATTTTCACATTATAATATTATATTTTAATATTATAACACCCCCTTGCCTAGCATTACAACTTTATGTTGTTTTTAAAAAGGGGACCTAAAGGGTCGATGCTTCATTGAGAGATAAATTATATTTTTAAAGTCAAATATTGGGCTAAATGAAATGGACGCCTACTTGAGGAGTTTGACTTTTATAAAAAAGTGAAATATTTCATTAAGGGAAAAAGGACGCCATCTTTTGGAGGGAAATGTTGAATTCAAAATTAGGGTTTTGGGCGCCCTTCTTGAAGCTTCTAGAAGTCTCTCTTCATGTCTTTATATTCAGGCCTCAGCTCTTCATTTGGGATCTTTTGTCTACTACATCATTATGCTGCTGAATTATCTTCAGGCACTCGCTTCGAGGAAAGCACACCTCCTAGCAATGGCTCATCTTCTTGCTTGAAAGATAGCAACTAGTTGAGAGTTAGCTTGTAATAGGTTTGATTTGCATTTTAGTTGAGTGGCTTGCATTTTGGAGTTCTAGTTTGCATTTTCTGTCATATTTCAGAGTCACTGATGTTGTATGGCTGTAGGAAGTTTTCACTCATATATCAAAAAATAAAAAGAATATTGTTCTAGGTGCTTGTCATATCATCTTGTCTACTTGGGGCAACCCTACTTGCAAAATTGTGGAATTTATAATGAAGTTTCTGATTTTTCTTAGCTAAATCGCCCCTACAAGAGGGCCGTACCTTTTAGGAAGTACCTTGGGATTTGTGCAAAATAAATGGGAGTTGTTTGGTGAGGTCTTGTTGATGTGTTTTTCGTGACCGCACCAACGCAGAATAAAGTCACCAACGGCTACCCTATTCTCTCTTGATCAAAGTATTCTGCATGCTAAGATTGCAAGAAAGTTCATGCGTTCAACTCCAAGGTTCTTTTAGTGCGAATAGGCTCAGTTGGCTCGATGTGATTTGCTGGTATTTCAAGGGGACTTACGGAATTGTTCGGCAGCGGAGAAAGGAATTCAAATGCTCGAAAGATTCGTCTATGAAGTGCGGGTTTCCTATTTTAACCAGAAAATACTGAATTGAAAGGGGTAAGGTTAAGAAGATTCTAATCTACTCTAAGGTGTGGGATATGGAGCTCAACTTTAGCAAACTTCTAACCGGACTTCGCTTTGCCTCGCATCGGACAGCTTCCACGGAGTCGGTGCAATCTTCAAGGGACATGACTAAAGATGTTCAAACCACCACTTGACATAAAGATACCATCACAACGACACATACCATTATTCAAACTGTGATTGAAGTTAAGTACATGATATTCCAGTTGACCACACAAGGCGCATTCACCATCAGCAAATACACTAGTGGTATGGATAGACGAAGTTGCTTAGATCAAACACCACATTCCACAGTTAACATCTACTTGCATGGAATGAAAATTATACTACTTAGAACTATTTTACGCTACCATTTGAATCGGAAGGACGAAGAAACCTTGCTAGCTACTCACAATAAAGACAAAATTCACCATCAATGAAAAACTCTTTTATTGAGAGAGTGTTCACAACAATTTCTTATAAAGTTTTCAAAGGGAAAACTTTCCCTCTTCTTCAAACTACACTATCAATCTATACTAAGCTACTTCTAAGTTGTCCCTCTACTCTATGTCTATTCTAATCTTCTCTACTGTCTACTGAGTTACAAATGAGGGGGACTCCCCCTTTGTATAGCTAGCCAAGTCCCAAAAGACGGCTAGGGTTACAATCAATAGAGTGGCCAAAATTGTGCCACCTCAGCCCTAACCCTAAAAACTGCCAGAGTAGGGAGTGGTACATTAAATGAATCAAAGATTCCCACTCAATAGCAAAGGCAATAAATGCCCACAATCAGTCTTCTAGAAGATTCCGCTTGTAGACGCGTTCACACGGTCCTTGATCTTCTTTCTTGACGTTGCTCTTCAACTTCTTTGTCACTTGAGCTAACACTTAGCCAATTTCTTGCAACTTTTTCTTCCTTCATGTGAAACTTATAACTTTATCTTCCTCTGAAGGTTGTAATATCATCGTGCTTCACCACTTCCAGACATTGTGCTCTGGCCTCGACATTCCTCCTGCAAAACAAGCGAGGAGAAGAGTATTAGAACACTTCATAATATAATCTTAACTTACTTACCTGATTTTCACGTTCTAACTTCCAAGCGTTCATCATTTTCCTTAGCCAACTTTGCGTTCAAATTCTTCATGCCTTCTCCAATTTTTCAACCCATCTTCCTCAAGGGCGTATCATCTTTGAGAAATTCGTTTCACTAACTGGAGCTCTGATACTCAAGTTCGTTCATCTCTGATTCTGGAAGATTAGTCCCGCAAAGAATTTGAGCAAATTCACCTAGGCAGTTCCTTTCAAATTCATCGTCTGGAGTATTTCACCTCAAAAACGCATTTTCTTCACATTTGCCTTAGAAAATTTTAAAATTTCCCTTAGGAAAATTCATCAACCTAGTGCCCATTTGAAATCTTCGTCCTGAAGGCTGCAGCGAAGCATGGAAGACTTTAAAATCAACTCCTCATCGATAATCTTCAATACCCAGAAGAAAAATTTCTCTGAAACGCAATGAATCCATGGGTGCACGACGAACGGGTTCATTTAAATTTTCTTGAATTTTGAACCTTAGAAAATTATTTCCCTGTGAAATTTAAATTCGTTCTTTGCATCTATGAAGATTTCCTGTTGCTCTGAATTGAGAATTTTTTTTTATCAACCCGTGCAGCTAGCATTCACCGACTTCATCTCCGACAATCCATCTGTGCTTCAAGAAAAAATTCCACCACCTCAGAGCTCTAGGCGTATTTTCTAAGGGAGAAAATATTTGTGCCTTGGAAAATTTTTGAATCACTTAGCATTTTGAAAAATTTTCCTTAGAGAATTTTATTCAACTTTGCTCACTTTGCCTGTGAAAATATCAGCTTCACTCAGAAAATTTTCATGAAGGCGCCTAGCATATTTTATTTCTCACTCACCATTTGCATTTTACTTCACACTGGAAAGGCAATTTTATTTAAAATTCTAACGCCTTAGAAATATTTCATTTTTCTTCACTCAACATATTAGGCGCATATTATTTGAAGAGGGGATTTAAAATCATGCCTTGGAAATTTTTTCTTTTACCACCACCCACATATCACCTTGGCCACGCCTTAGAAAAATTTCGAACACCCATCTCCTTAGGCGCATTTGAGGCTAGAAGAGGAAATTCAAAAATCACGCCTAGCATTTACCTTCACCACCTCACACATATTGGAAAAAAATTCCTCTTAACACTTATCACCTTGGGCGCATTTTGCATATGATGAGGGATAACACCTAGCATTTACCAAGCATTGACCACGCCTTGAGATATTTTTAATCACATTTCACTTCATTTACCAGCTTCATTTACTTTTACCATCCTAAGTTGGGCGCATTTCCATGTAGGTGAAGGATAAGAACTTTGACTTGTTGACCCACTTCTCCCTTGGGCGCATTTTGGTCTTGATGGAGGATGAAACTCATAACCACGTCCTTTGTGACCTTTCACCTCCCTCTTTTTGTCTTGACATGCATGCATTTGGGCGCATTTCAACATGAGAGGAGGACAAGTTTCTCACTTAGAAACTTTTTGGATTTGCTTGCATGTGAGGGGCGCATTTTAGCATAGGTGAGGGATAAGGTTTTATACTTAGAAAAAATTTCAACATGGGGCCATGAGCTGGGCGCATTTTGAGGTGGCAAGAGGATATCCTCACACTTAGAAAATTTTCCAGCTCTCATGCTTCAAGGTGGGCGCATTTTGGCCTAGGTACTAGATGAACATTGTTGACTTTTCTTTGACTTCTGCACTTTGGGCGCATTTTGGCCTGTGTGAAGGACGAGCTTCATTCTTTATAAATTTTCATGCCTCCTCTTGGGCGCATTTTGGCATGTCTACTGGATGAAGTTCCAAACTTAGAAATTTTTTCCTTGTTCTCGCCAACCTTCATGCCCTGCTATTTATAGTAAGTCCTTTGAATTTGCATTTCTGAAGCTCGGAACGACTTGAAATTTTACACACTGCATCCTCATGATCCTGTTGTTCTGTCGACACTGCCATTTTTAGCTGACCTGCTATTTATAGCATGTTTTCGGAGATGATTTACTATAAATAGTAACTGCTTGTTTCTGATAGCTCCATTGCTCCGATTGACTTGAAATTTGAATGAGGCGGTCCTCACCACGTGACCTGACTGCTGACACTGACGCATGCGCCCGACTTGCTATTTTTAGCCATCTTCCAAATTGACTTACTATAAATAGTAAGTACTCCGTTTGACTTGAAATTTTACCAGCAGATAGCCTGAAGGATGCTGATCGCGGTGATTTACACCGGTTTTCGAAAATTCTAACTTTTTGCCCTTCTTTTTGGGTCCCGAAGCTGGAAACCCTAATTCGCTCTGCATGCGTATTAAATGATCTCTGTTTGCTCTCGTTTCTGTTGTATTGCGATCAGCTCGTGATTCTGAACTGCTGGGAAGCGGCTGTCGGGACGCACCTGCTAAAAATAGCAAGTTCCTTACTAAGTGATTATCTTCATTTGCATGTCATACCACTGCAAAGCTCTCGAAAAACCCATCAGGAATCATCCGACATGCAAACCCTAAAAAATAGCCCCGGAAGATTGGATTTTGAAAGTTGTCTCGTTTTGCATGTTATATCGTTGCGAAGGTGTAATGTCCCCTTCTCAGCAATGATCGTTTCTGTTGACCGTTGGCCTATTCCGGAGACCCGTAGGCTGTGCGGATGGTGAAATTAGGGTTTCCAAGTTTTGAGGTGGTTGTTGCTTGGAGTTTGGGTTTCTGACTGCGGATTCTTTCTGGGTTTTCAGAGAGCTTCGCAGTGGTGTGTTCAGTTTGGCATTTCGGGCAACTTCGCGAATTTACTATTTTTAGTAAATTCTATTTCTGGCAGTGGACAGTTCGGGTACAGTTCAGTTGGGTCACTTCTTCAGTTGTTTCAGCTGGCACTTCAGTTCTTGGCCTTGGGCGCATTTTTCTGGGAGAGATAAGTAATTTCATTATAATATTATTATTTTAATATTATACCCCTTGCCTAGCAGTGCAACTTTAAGTTGTTTTTAAAAAGGGGACTTTTGAGGGTCCAGGCGTCATAAGGAGATAAATTATAATTTTAAAATGTCAAATATTGAGACAAGTAAGTGGGACGCCCTTTTGAGAAGATTATTTTATTTTAAAAAGTGAAATGTTTTATTGTTGAAAATGGACGCCATCTTTGGAGGGAAAAGGTGAATTTGAAATTAGGGTTTGGGCGCCCTTGGAAGCTTCTAGATGTTTCTCTCTCGTCTATATAATCAGGCCTCAGCTCTTCATTTGGCATCTTCTGTCTACTACACCGTTATGCTGCTGGATTGATTTCAGGCACTCGCTTCGAGGAAAGCACACCTCCTAGCATTGGCTCATCTTCTTGCTTGAAAGATAGCAACTAGTTGAGAGGTTAGATTGTATTTGGGTTGTTTTGGCATTGTAGTTGAGTTACTTGCATTTAGTTGATGTTATTCAAGCAATTAGTCATGTTTCAGTGTTGCTGATATTGCATAGCTGTAGACTGTTTTCATTTATAAATCAAAAATACAAAAAGATATCGTTTTGGGTATTCCATATTTCATCTTTCCTCATTGGGGCGACCCACCTTGCAAGGTTACAGATTTTAGTTTGCTGTTTTGGATTTTATTTAGCAAAGTCGCCCTTTTAAGAGGGCCGTACCATTCTATCTCAGCCATGGGATGTGTGCAGAAAGTTTCATTGATGTTTGGTGAGGTTTAGGGGTCTTGTTTTGGGCGCCATTGTATCTAGAGCAATCTGCATTTGATATTTTGTCAATTGCGCTTGTATTGAGTGTGATATGAGTGATTGAGTGAGGATTGGTTTGCAGATTTCACCCATCTGATGTGCAGGTCTGATAAATCAGAACTGAGAGAATTGTCTCTTGGTTAGAGCATAAGCATTGAAGGTTGTATTCTGCCATTGGAAACATTCTACACAATTACAGCAGTGAAATATTTAGAAATACTCATAATTTAAGTGATCTCTCTGATATCTTGTAAGCTGTTAGTAGTACTATCAGTGTAGACATGTCAAATTTACATCATGCATAATCATATTCCATTCATCAAATAAATCAGGACTTTATTTAAATAAAATCTTAAATCATTTTCCAAGGTCCAAAATGTCATATCATCTAATCAGCATTAATCAACATAATCATCATCTAATCCTAATCTAATGCATGTCACATCCACCCCACTTGCATTATCTAGACCTAGCCACTTGCACAATAAATCAATTTTATTGATTTATTAAAATCTCATTTTCTCTCAACATGACAAGTCAAACAGGGCATTTATTGCTGTTTTTTCCTTGTCCCCCTCTCAGCATTTATTGCAAATTTGAATTCAAAATTTCCCCCTCTTGGGCACTCTTCCCAAATATTGCACACACATCCATCAATCACATGGTGACAAGTGTCCTTCTATCATTGGCTTGATTTTTATCCCACATTGGTCCCTCTTCAACAATCTTAGCACTTGATAATCTATAAATGAGAGGCTTCAACATTGAGCAAATCCTCCACAATCTTTATGCAAAGTCACTCTCTTCACATGGAGATCTGATTTTGTTCATCCACTCCACAATCTTAACAATTTCATCTACATCTCATGCAAGGTCACTTTCTTCATTGGAGAAATGATCTTGTCCATCATTATCATTAGCTTATCTAAAGGGGTTGGGAAAGGGCTACTTTCCACATCAAAGTAGCACCAATCCCCCTATGAGATGGTGTTTGAGTAGTTTAGGAATAAATGTCATGCTTATGTTGCTTATGATTTTATGTTAGTTTGATGTCGTTATTTCCTTTATGCTTGCTCAATAATTTCATAGGGAGAGGGATTATCTCATTTGTTCAACATTGATAAATTTATGCCATATTTGTCAATCTATGATAAATGAAAGATTTTACCTCTCACAATCAGCACTTCATCTTTATCTTGCAATTTGAGTTATTGTACATTCCCACTGAATAAGTGGAAGAGGCTGGCTTGCCGCCTTTTACTTTCTTGCATTGTAATTTCTTAAGTCTCTGCCATATGGTCGCCTCTTATCCATCACGGATTGAGTAGCACATACTTGGTGTTGAGCTCTTTTCAGTATTGCAATAGATAGGGATCCTCTGACCGAATGCTCGTCGTTCACCGGCGCATCTCTGGTTAGAGTTCTTGTTCAGCATTTACTTTTGAGATCCTCTGACCAATGCTCACACCTTGCCCGCATCGGGATCCTGGTGTACATTCTGGTTAGAGTTACCTTCTGCATCGTTCTGGTTTATGCTAACCTTAACAGGTGCGTGTTGCATTGTAATCATTTGTGAAAAAACAAAAAAAAAATTGGTCCGGTTCATTACAGAAGGTCTCAAAAAACCCAGAAGGAATATGCCAACATGCAAAGAAAAAACTCTGCATCTGAACCCTGAAATTTGTCCCAGAAGCTGGACTGCTAAAAATAGAAAGTCGTCTGTTTTCGCTCAAATTTTGCATACGAGTAGCCTGATGCGCTCTGAATGCCATGTGACTGTCGAAATCTCAAAAATGCTGACGAATTGCCTGTAATTACATGCTTACGAAAAATAGTAAGTTGTCAGAATCTGATGAAATTTAGCTGGAGACCTGCTGGAAACATGCTGACAACAATGTTAGCCTTTATTTTCAATTTATTCACCTTGCTTTACCTCAAATTGACCAAAGAAACGCAAACCCTAATTTCAGACTTGGCCAAATTTCATGTTAAAGCTCATAGATGGGCACATCCCGAAAAGGTAGACAGAACGAGAGAGAGACAACAGCAAAAACAAACCAACATCAAACCAAAAGCAAAGCCAAAATTAGGGGGTCCCCATTTGCAATGGGGCGATGTGTGAAAAAGGTCACAACAGGTCTTAAGCATTCATTTTGGGCGCCTTCATCATTAGAGCAATCTGCAATTCGTTCATGTCATTAGAGTGTGATTTGAGCAAGTTATGAACATTTGAGTGGGTATTATGTTGCAGATTTCATCATTTTATGTTGCAGGTCTGATATATCAGAATCAAGAAAGTTGTTCCTTTGGTTGGGATTGAGCATTGGAAGTCACATTTGGTATTGGGAAGACATACTAATCAGTTGCAGCATTGAAGGACTCGAAAACTCCAGATTTAAGTGAACATTCTATCATATTGTAAGCTGTTAGTAGTACTATCAGCCATTCCTCTCCTATCTCTCATTTAATCAATTGTATTTCCCATTGAATAAGTGGAAGAGGCTGGCTTGCCGCCTATTTGCTTTCAGTTAAGTAGTTTAGGGACCCTCTGACCATATGCTCGCCATCACTCGGCGCCATTCTTGGTTAGGGTTACTTGAGTTCATCATGCATTGATCCTTTGACCATATGCTCGCCCTCACACGGCGCCATTCTTGGTTAGAGTTCCTTTCCAGTTGTGCATCTGCATTAGACCCTCTGACCAATGCTCACACCTTGCCCACATCGGGATCCTGGTGTACATTCTGGTTAGAGTTACTTTCCGCATCATTTTGGTTTAGAGCTAACCTTAACGGGTGCGTGTTGAATTATAATTGCATTGCAAAAACAAAACAAAAATTGGTCCGGTTCATTACAACCAACAACACAAAATTGACAAAAAAACTCCAAATTCTTCAACAATTGAGCTCCATCTGCTAGTCTGAATGAGAAGCAGCAATAAGACCAACTAGGTGTTATCTTTCAAACACGAAATTGGATTGAAACTAGGCGATAAGCATCCCTCGAAGTAAAAACCAAGTTGTCATTTTGACAGCATAACATTAGCATAAGTTCATGAATGCCAAATGCTAGAGCAAAGCTTCATATTTAAAGAGAAGGAGATGACTCTTCAATTCCCAAGCAAGGGACGCCAAAAGCCACTTGAAATATTTTTAAATTCTAAAAATATTAAACTCCTCCAAAGTGGCGTCCATCTTCAAGGCATTAATTACATTAGCAAATATTGAATATTTCTTTCATGAGGCATACCGCTTTATGTCCCCTTTTTTAAAACAACCTTAAGTTAATGCACTAGGCCAAGGGGGGCGTCAACTTAAAAATATAACATTAAATGCCTTGAGATAATTTATTTCACCAAAATAAAGCTTTTAAAAGCCAAAACTCAAACCCAAGCAACTGCTCTAACTGAAAAATGAAGAACTGAAGAACTGACAACTGCTCACTACCAAAAATAGTAAACACCTAGAAATGCCTCAAAGCCTCCAAGAAAGGAAACCCTAAATTTACCTCAACGGGCCTACGGGCCTCCAGAATAGGCTGATGAGCAACTGAGCTGATCACTGATGAGAAGGGGACATTATAGTAATCACATTGGTCTTCATATAAATTTGTCTCAAAGAAACACCAAGACTAGTAAATAGTAATGATATGTACTTATATGGGGTGGGGGACCTAGCTCGATTGGCTAAAACATCCTGTTGCAGGCAAGAGGTCACGAGGTCTAGTCTCCCCCCAAACCCATGGTACCGGAGGGCGTTTCGTGCCAATGCCACCGATCACGTGAAAAAATTTTACTAGGCGCATTGCAGTTTATAGGGGGACGGATACCCGAACGATTCCTGCAATCTAAAAAAAAAATATGATATGTACTTATATATGATAAAAATAATGGAAACATGGACGTGTATAGGATGAATGGAATGAATACATTACCTCTTATATTTATAAGTCTTATCATGATACCAGACATCACCAATATCATTTACATACAGTTTATGGAGATGGTGTATTGTAATGAACCGGACCATTTTTTTTATTTTTATTTTTATTACAATAGGCAATGCAACACGCACCCATTAAGGTTAGCTCTAAAACTAAAACTATGTGGAAAGAAACTCTAACCAAGGATGTACACCAAGATCCCGATGTTGGGCAAGGTGTGAGCATATGGTCAGAGGATTTGATGCAATGCAGAACTGGAAGAGAACTCTTAGCAAGAATGCTTCTAGGATAGACGAGCATATGGTCAGAGGATCTTATGCATGCAAAGCTGAAAGTAACTCTAACCAAGATGGCCCCGAGAGGTGGTGAGCATATGGTCAGAGGGTCCCTATGGCTACTAACTGAAATTAAATAGGCGGCAAGCCAGCCTCTTCCACTTATTCAGCGAGAAATACAATAACCAAGTGAAGGAGATAAATGAGAAGGCTGACAGTACTACTGTTCAGCTTACATAAAATAGAGTGCCTACCAAGAACCACCAGATTAGAAGCTCAATAATGCTGCAATAAAGCATAACAACTCTCCAAGGCACAACTAGACTTCCAAGACTCAAAACCAACTCCAATAACAAACTCCTACAATCTGATATGACTGAGCATAGACTGAAAATGTATAACCAGCAATACTGCAACTCACTAAAATGCTCACCAATCTCACAATACCTCACCAAATGACTTCCAATCTATTGCAACTGAGATCTACGATGATGATGACCATGTCAAGACTAAGAAACTGTAAGCAAATGAAATATATTTTTTTGTGCACACATTCCAAGGCATCACAAGAAGGTACGGCTCTCTTGGAAGGGCGATTTTTTAATATAAATTCAACTCTCAACTAAAAAATCTGAAACTTGCCAGGAAGGATCGCCCCTAGCTGGGAAATGCATACATGAAACACCCAGAACAAGATTATTTTTATTTTTTGATGTATGAGCAAAAACAACATTCAGCAATATTGAACCAGCAACTCCAAAATTGATAGAACATGCAAGAACTCAGCTACAATATGCAAAATGAAAATACCCTACTACAAGTGCAAGAAAATCCACTACAAGCTAAACTCTCAACTAGTTGCTATCTTTCAAGCAAGAAGTCAAGCCTATGCTAGGAGGTATGCTTTCCTCGAAGCAACTCTGTTACCATTTCGGCAACATAACTTTACTGTAGACAAGAGATGATCAAATGAAGAGAAGAAGCCACCTTAAATAGACTTGTCAAGCATCTTCCAGAAGCATCTAGAAGGGCGCCCAAAAAGTCAAGCAATATTCAAATTTGAATTGACTTCATTTCTCTCCAAAGTAAGGCGTCCCAATTCATAAGGCAATATTTTGACTTTAATAAAATAATAGGCTCCTTGAAGTTGGCGTCCCCCTTAAGCTTCTCATAATTTTGGCCTTGGAATTATTTAATGATCTCCTGATGAAGCATTCACCCTTGAAGTCCCCCTTTTAAAACCACTTAAAGTGATAAAGCTAGGCCAAGGGGTTAATGCAAACATAACATTAAAATATAACATTATTTAAATCAACTTAACTTATCTCTCTAGAAATGCATCCAAAGGCCAAAAATCAAAATACCAACTAAACTGGCTGAAGAAGAGAGCCAACTGCACTGAGATCAACAAGACCATTGCCAGAAATAGAATTTACTAAAAATAGTAAATTCATGAAGGTGCTCAGATCACTATGCATGCCTTACCACCGCGAAGCTCTCTGAAAACCCAGAAAGAATCCACAAACCAATCTCCAAGCTTCGAGCAACAACATCCTCAAAACGGGAAACCCTAATTTTCACCCACCGAGTAGCCTATGGGTCTCCGGAATAGGCCAACGGTCAACTGAATTGATCACCTTTGAGAAGGGGACATTACATGTATGTACTTCTATTTGACTCATATTTATTAGACCACAAATTTGAGCTTAAGTGGTTTTGGTCATGCCACATATGAATGCACTTATTACTGATTACGTTGGTAGTTGACAAACTGAAAGAGATCTCTGATAGAAACAGAATTTTGAAAGAAGCATAGACATGGTATTATGTAAAATCTGATCCCCTTGTTTAAGAATAGAAGATAAGGTGATGGGAAAGGGAAGATAACAAAAGGAGTAATTCAAACAATGATGCAATCAGAAGATCAATGCTGAAAATTTATTCAAGAAGATGAAAGACTTTACCAAAGGAAGTCATGATAGATTCTTCACAAAAAAACGTGAGCATTATTTGCTGACCCTCTATATTATTCAAAAGGCTAACCCAATAATGCAACAAAAGTTCAATAGGTTTTAGGATGGATCTAAAATGATTTCTAAGGCAAGCAGGTCCCATATCCTTCTAGTTTGATAGGTTACCAATGGTCAGAGCCAAAAGGCAATATTTTAAGATCCATGATTGTCTTCTCAAATATGTATTGTAACTGAAAGGTGATTCAAACTGCTGTAACGAGTAGTAGGAGGAAAATTGAAGTACTAAGCACGATAATCTAGAACAAATCCAAAACAAGTGGTTTTTAAGATAGCCATCTTTGCAAAAACCAAGGCCAGATACTTCTTGTCTGTATATCTGAAAATGCAGTCAAAGAACCCCCTATCCATTTTCCAAGAAAGACAGATTAAATTGACATTGTAAGAAAAGTTCTTCCGTATCCACCTTATATGGAGAACAAAGGTTGTAGATAAGCTTGAACAAAAAGATATGGAGACTTGTCTCGACTCTGAATTGATGAGAGAAAACTCTTGAGCTAGAAAATAGGAAATAACCAAGGCGACTTGTCTCTACATAGATATCTAAGGTGGTAATTCCAAGGATTATCTTCCATACGAAGAATGAAGTTTGATTGGAGCTTCTCTAGTGCTGAAACCATGATCCTAGTTTTGTTAATATGCATCAAACTCTACTTAAGATCACAAAGACAAGGGAATCAGTTAACTTTGCAAATCATCAAGGATGGATGCCAAGAGAATGACATTACATAAGAAAATAAAGAACACGCATGTTGTTCCATAAAATTGGAACCTCTGTTCTGTTGTTGATTACAATTATGATTCCACAGTTTGAAAAGGTTGCAGAAAATAGGAGTACCTCATATAAGTTTCAAACATTGCAAGAGAAACTTAAATTCAAAGGTAAATTTTAAAGCCAATGGTGGCATTGATAAAAAGCCATTTACAACAATATAGTATATACAACAATCATGCAAGAACTTGGAAATATTTAGAACCTTGTCTCTCCTTTAAACACTGAGTCCGGAAATAAATAATAATAAATTAATATTCATCATGCAATTTGCAAAGGCGCCAATTTTAGAAATTTGCCATTTTAATGCCAAAATATGCAAAATAAATATTAAATATTATTTAACTTCAGTTGACAAACCAAGTAAAGCACTTGGATTCACCGGCGAACTTCACTGATTCTGAAAAGTCATCATTTGACCTTATAGGCGTCCATTTGCTAGAGATATCACACTTTTTATTAACTTCCTACTTTGTAGCTGACTACAAAGTTACAACTGGCCATCTTTGACACTGATTTCTGGGTGACCAGATGATGCTGAGACTGAACTGGTGTATTCGTCACGAAGCCTGCAGAACAAAGAAGAAATGTCTGCTGGGAGTCATCACTACAAAATCCATCATTTAACACCTCAAAAAATTAGGCGCCCTTGATTAAATTCATTTACAGGTGCCAGACAACCATTTTCCTAAACTGCCATCTGACACTTCAAACAACTGCTGAAGGTGAACGGTGAACCCTGCTAACAGGCAACCGAGCTCATTGCATGCCTGGAGATATTCCGCATCCAACGAATATACGCAAGGCATCTAAAAAGTGCATTAAGGGCCTGAAAAGTAAAAGCGCCCCTGAGCTGTGTTTTGACCTTTTCACACATCACCCCATCGCCAATGGGAACCCCCAGTTGCCTGCTAGTTTTTAGGGTTTTGTCTCCTTGCAACGGTTTCGTGAGATCACCATGTTAAGAGTTTCAAGTCAGTTTGCCGAGAGTTACCTGAGCCAAGTCAGTAATTCATGCTTGAATCAGTGCGTAGACGTCATGGAAGTGCTCAGAAGGCCCAGGAAACGAAGATCGCCTGTGAATTCAGCCAATTCCGATACTTCCTATTTTTTAGGGAATTTTGTTTTTTTCGATTTTTCATTTTTGGCATTTTTGGGCCAAACAAGGTTCCCTATTTTTTAGGGTTTGCTTTTTCTATTTTTAGAAAGTTTCTATTTTTGGAAAGTTTCTATATTTAGAAAGGTCTCGAATTCCAAAAATCACTCGGAAAATCAAATAGAAAAATTGAAAAATCAGTAAAAAGCATGAGAAAATCAGTGAAAAGCATGAAAAATCAGACTAGATTCTGGAAAAATCAGTCAAAACCAGTCAGATCTGAGGTCGAAATCACAAAAAAATCAGCTCAAAAAAGATGAAATACATGGCTAAGTCTGAAATTCGCCATGAAAGAAGGATGAAGGAAGGTCTGAAAGCTCATGAAGTCCACCCAGCAGCAAAGAGGAATGTCTAAGAGCAAGGAAAGTCTGCCATGTCAAGTGCAAATGGGTTGGAAAGTCTGCCTTAGCCTCAAGGAAGAAGTGCCAAAAGGTTTTGAAGTCCGCCATCTTGGAGGAAGCATATCCTAGACACATCCAAAGTCTGCCTTGCACATCCTAGACTCCTCCAAAGTCCGCCAGCCTCAAGGAAGAAGTGCCAAGAGCTCACAAAGTCCGCCTTCAACATCCTAGACTCCTCCAAAGTCCGCCAGCCTCAAGGAAGAAGTGTAAAGATCATCTAAAGTCCGCCCATGCATATCCAAGCATCCTAGAAAGTCCGCCATCCACTTTAAAGAGAGATGCCAAAGGGTTCTAAAGTCCGCCTTCACTTGGAAGATGCCTTGGAAAGTCCGCCTAGGCATGTGGAAGAAGGAAAAATCAAAATTTTCACTAAGTGTTGGTGCCTAGCAAAGAAAATTTCAAAAATTTGCTAAGTGTGAGAGCCTGAAAAGGTGGAAAATCGATGTTGGGCTAAATATTATGACACTTCCAAGGGATAAAATGTTAAGCAAAGTACCAAAAGACTTGGAAGTCCACCACATTCAAGAGAGATGATGGCCAAGACCATGGAAAGTCCGCCCTCACCTTGTCAAAAGTTCTTCAGAGTCCACCATAGTATATGAAGGGAGAAAATGATGACTTTTGCTAAGTGTTAGTGCCTACCAAGGAAAAATTCGAATATTTGCCTAAGTATAGAGGCTAAAAGATGAAAAATGGGGATTTTGCCTAGGAATCATGACATTTTCGAGAAGCTAAGTGCTAAGTTTGAAAGGACAAGTGCTAAAGAAGATTAGGATATGGCAAGAAATAAAATGAAGTGTGCCTAGCACAAAGGTGGAAGAGAAACTAAATTTGCCTAAGTATGGTTGTCTGAAAAAAATGTAAAGAAATTGACGATTTTGGCCAGAGAAAAATGCACAAGGCAAGGAGAAAGGAAGGATCGCCCTTGGCCAGAAGGAAGAAGAATTGGTCAAGCGTCAAAGAAATTTGCCCGATGAAGACATCCAGACAAGGATTTTGCCTAGAAAAATTTGACTAAGCAAGAGAAAATTTGACTTTGGCAGAAGAAAATAGGCTCAGTGCAGGAGAAAAGTTGGCTATGGCAAAGAAAAACAGGCATCTGGCATAAAGTTTGTCAACGGAATGGCTTAAGTTTTGACTTGGCTAGACGAAATTGAGAATAAAATTGGAAAATACACTTTTAGCCGAGAAAAATGAAAGGAAAATCGAAATAGCCATGGGTCCAAAACGAGCGGGTTGGAATAAATTAAAATATTTTAATATTTTAATAATTTATTTTCAACTACTCGGAAATTTAAAATGCCTTGGACAAAGTCGAATTTGGCAAACGAGAGTTGGAAGGAAATAAATTATGCCGGCCAGAGATAAAATCCAATAGGCAAAATTAAATTCGCCATGAATTTAATTAAATATTTAATGTTTTCTTTTAAAATTCGAAAAATCAAAGATAAACATTAAGCAAAAATCAAATTTTTGAAGATCAGTAAGATTTGCTTGGATAAGCTCGAGACAAATTCTATTCAAAAAATAAAGGGAACCTGCCTGTTTAAACAAAAGAAAACAAATCGAGATTGAGAGAGAAGATGGCAATTGCTAAAACAAATCAAGCTCTTCAGCATTATAATGAGTTTCAGCAACTCATTTTTTCACACACAGCTGAAGAGAAATTTAATATCTCTCAGAATTCTCAGGCAGTTGATTGCTCAGTAGGCAAGATCGAATTTTCCAGAAGGTGAAGTAATGTTATGCTGAGGAAGAATTTTCGCGGGAAAGGAAAAGATTTATTTTTGAATTCTTCTGTGCAAGGGGGGCGCACTTCATTAATTGATTTTTTGGAATAAAAATCAGAATTTAAAACTGATTTGCAGCCAACAATTCTTCATTGAGGTTTGATGTTCAATCAAATAAATTCGCTATTCTTCTTCTATATTTTCATATTGGCAAAAGTTCTGGCCAAAATCTTAACTTCGTCCATTTACTTTCAGCTTGCTTTTTCACAACAATTTAATTATTTAACTGGCTGAAAGTTAATTTTCGAATTCAAGGCATGAGATTTAATTATTTGAAAAGGTCTTTGTATTAATGTTAATCTTTTGGGTTGCAGGTTGACGACCACAGCAGGCGAAATCAAAGAAGCTGAAAATGAAGTTTGCAAGCAAAGGTGCTCAGCGGGAGACCAAAGTCATTTCAAAATGGAAGAATGTCGTAGACACTGATCTCGGACATGTCGACTTTGATGAGTTTAAGAAAAGAGTGTATGGGCATAATGGACTTCCCACGCCAATAGCCAGACGAATAGTCAGAAATGGGATTTTTTAGGCAGCTGGATTTCCACCGGCAATGGATTGTGCAGACTTGATGGTGGAATGTGCTATCCACTATGATGCTCAGAAGAGGCAAATCATCGCACCTGATGGAAGAATCTTGGCACACTTGGGCGAAGTGGCGATCCAGGAAACCTTCGGCATCCCAGAACATTCACGGACGGTCTATAAGACCAAGGAAGAAGCCAAGAGGCTATATGACAGCAAACCCGATTTGTGCGCCACAACAGTTAACAAAGTATGGATGGACAAGCCTAAGCCATCAATAAAGAAGATGCCCAAAAGACCTCGCCGGACAGATTTCAAGGAAGATTTTGGAGACATCATCCTGATGCTAAACAGAATAGCTAGCAACCCACAAGGCGCCTTTTTCAAGAGCTGGATGTACTATTTCATAGACGAGATCACTTCTGGCGTCAAAATGTTCAACTGGTCACGGATGATAAGTGACAACCTCCACGAGCAATTGAACAACCTCGAAGAGACTAAGTCTTTTCATATGAGTTCGTATGTTGTCTATTTGTTGGCTAGATCATACAAGTATCCAGGACTAATTTGCAAGGGCAAAGTTGGCAACGGGGAGAATGAACTCAGGCCTTACGACTGCTACCCACAACTCCAGTTGAAGGAGAAGACTCACTTCAGGAGGGTGCATGATGCTTTCCTAATGCATATTACCAGAAAGCTTCAAGGAGTGCATCAGAGGCTGAGCCATGAGGTGAAAAGTCTTATCAGTAAATACGGATCTTGGTTCATCCAGTTCCCGAAATTCACATATGTCAGGATCCAGGGATTTACTGGAAATCCCTATAAATTGCCCATCTATCCGACAAATCGGATGATTTTGCTCGAGGTCCTGAGACAGTTGGAGGAATATCAAAACATCCAGAGGCCAACCAAGAAGGCATCTGTCACATTCCCATTTTTCATCGGGAATATGTTGGAGTATTGTCCATCAGCACAGGCAGCTAAGAGTGCAAGGTTGGAGATCCAGTGGTATCCATTTACAGCCTACAAGTCCAGGGTCAACTTTGACTCACACCATAACATTCGGACGGTAGAAGGGAGAAAGTACAAGCACAGAATGGAACTGGAAGACTTTTGGGCTGACGCTATTGATGAATATGAAGTCAAATGGAGAATGTGGTCCAAAATGTCACTAGACTTCATGAGGGCAATTGAGTTCTGTCGGGTGCCTGATCAGTTACAAGATGATGGGAACTATATCCAGCCACGTTTTGAGGAAAGCCGACCTCTTCCTCCAGTGAAATGGTCAGAACCCGAGCACGCAGACTTGGAAACCTTAATGAGACCAGTGACTAAATACTCTCAGTGGTGGGTTGACTATCATGCCCAAGAATTGAGACAGAGAGGAATCATGCTCACATATGATCTACTGAGCGAGTCAGAATCATATTCTTCTAATGCCAGTGCATCCCATCAGGATTTGGTTGGGATCGGAGAGAAAAGGAAGGAAATAGTCCCAAGTACAGAGCCTGCTTCCAAGAGGCATAAGGGAGAACCTTCTCGTTCAGCGGCATCTCGAAACATTGACGAGCTGGTGGCTACTATAGACGAGTCTTTGGTAGAGATACTTGAACCTCCTGCAGTCCAGGAAGAGAACGATGAATCTATTCAGCTGGATGATGAAGAGCCTCCGTCACCTACGAACACAGAAATCTTAGGTTCAGACAATGAGATAGAAGTCCGGAATAATGACTTCGAGGAGGGAATGATTTCCGCTCTCAGAGGGGTTGTGGATGTTCCGAATGAGGAAGAGGTTCGGGTAGAGGATGGAATTGAGCAGTCGACCATTCCAGAGTGGCTGATAGAAAGGATGAAAATTCAGGTACCTACAGAAGCTCAAGAAGAGGAGAATGATACTGCCGATTTCTTGGCAAGGTTGGAGCAAGTCGCAATCAAGAAGCCTGCCAAGAAATTCTCCACCATTCAAAGGAACGAGACAAGCAACCGTTCCGTGCAATTGCAGTACCCACGGTGGACAAGCCACAGGACGAGATTACTCCTCAGGAATATGCCATAACCACCGTAGATCTTGGCCCGACCTCAAAAGGTCAAGAGGTGGAGGAATTAGATAATTCCGTCTCGACCATCAAAGCGAGACTGGAAAAGGAAGTGGCTAAGAAGAAAGAGTATAAGAAGGAGGTTGAACGTCTTAAGGAATATATACAGCATTTGACCCAGCCACTTGATCAGGGTAATGCGATTGTTCCTCCTCTCCTCAATTCATCACAGGAGGTGACCAAGGATGTCGAGTACGGAATGGTGACGGCCAAGGAAGCTCAGGACTGGATGGTGAGCGAAGGCACAGAAGCGGCATTGTTCATGGAAAAACTGGCACTTGCTTATGGGCAAACCTCATATTTTCTTTCTAGACTTATTGATATGGCGGAAACATGGGAATGTATTCCGGATATGCAGGAGAGGCTTATTCCATGCCTCAGGCTATTGAAGAGCACTCCAAGAGAGGAGTTGGTCGACAGAAAGGTGATTGTTGCAAGAGCAGCATATGATTTCAATCACTGGTTCTGGACAGTAACTATACATAGGGAAGTTTTGGAGAAGGCAAAAGTGGATGGACTTAGAATTGAGGAGTAGGTAAAAGAAATTTGAGAGAAGATTCATGTGACAGCTGCAGAAATGTTTGATCAAGAGATCGTCCAAGAAAAGGATATGCAGCTGGAAGAGCTGAAAAGAAAGGTTCATGAAGATTTCTTCTCGACTACTGGACCACTTTTAAGAAAGGATTTTGCAAGAGTGGCAAGTCTTTCGGCCATCCGGAATGACTTTAGGAAGCAGGAAGCAGAATGGGCAAATACCTTTGCCAAATGTGCAGAGAACTTGGATGAGCTTGAATTCTGGATCAGTATGCTGCCACCTGACACGATGGAGGAGGTCATTGCAATAGTGTCCAGATTCGTAGAACGCAATGCTGCTCGGAAGGATAAGGACGCCTCTCCTAGAATATAGCTTTAACTGCCTCTCTACTGATAGTTTACTGATAGATGACTCTTGTTATTTTGGGAAACCCTAATTAGGGTTTGGTTGTAATAATCTTGGCCATTGATCTTGTTTTAATCTCGGCCCTTCATTTCATTTTTTGAAACTCTATATAAACTGATGCTCTCTCACTTTCATTTGTGTGGAGACAGAGTATGAGATTGTTGAATTGAGACTATTTCGAATGATAAAATCTCTTATGCATGATTTGCTTTGAACAACTTTTATGGTCAAATAGTAAGCGAGGTTGCATATCTTCTTCCGCCATAGATTAAAGTTAGAATTAGATTAAGTAGAATTTGCTTTGAAAGTTGGTTAATTGAATGAAAAATTGATCGTATTGATTCAATGGTGAAGTGTAGCTCATACTTTCTTCGAAAGGATGATTTGCATTCGATGCGTAAAGTTAGCCTGAGCTCTTAATTCTGGAAGCTTAACTTCAGCCTCATTCGAGGTTTGAAAATTATCATCACACCCCTAGAAGATTGCACCCGCTTTGCGTATGTTGTCCTGCAGGAGGCGAAACAAAGTGTGGTTTATTTCCCTTCACCGAATCTTATTGTCTAATTCTTAGGCATAGACTAGATTCTCCTGAACCCATATTCTTTTTGCCATTTTTTTTGAGATCCACATTGAAAGTCCTAAAGTGAAGAAAGCCTTCAATGATAAATTCCCTAAGTCCAAAACTTGTGAAAATTTTCTTACGTAAGTCCCCTTGTTTATTACCAGCATATCACAATGGCCATTGAGCTTATCCACACGTCGAGACCCGACAAAAGAAACCTTGGAATCGCCATATGATCTCGCAATCTTAGCATACGCAGTGATTTTTCAAGAGAGGATTGTTGGCGTAACAACTAACACCTCTGGAGTACAAGTTGTTATGAACAGCCTATGCACACTACGCAATGAGTGCTCTTCGAATTATGGAGGGGAAGCTCCCTCGATGTACTTTGACAAATATACTTTGCAAAGGAAAAATAAGCTAAAACTACTTCCTGTCTTTTTGTTTCAGCTGCTAGAGGCACAAGACTTTCTTGAAAGAACTTTTACGTTGCAGCTGAGTTTTCTCTGGTTTTGCAAATCAACTAAACTACAACTTATATCTATCCAATCTCCTCAGGAAAACAGAGCAAGAGGAAACGGAGCAAGGTTTGACTATCTGACGATAAGCGGGTTTAGACTCTCTACTTGAAGGCAAGGTGGGCACAACTATCATCTCAATCTAAACCAACTTATTGGGCACAACAGATTTAAGAATTTACCAAGACGATCTTATGAAACCCTAGGTGGTATAACACTTGATCGAATCAGCAAAACCTTCACAAAACAGCATTTATCTTTATAATCTCACGAAACCCTAGGTGGTATAACCTTCAATTATATTGATAAAGATTCACAAAACAGATTTATCGCTGCAACTTCTCGAAACCCTAGGTGGTATAACGATCGATCACAATGGTAAATTAACACAAAACAGCCTTATCACCTTAATCTTTTGGAACCCTAGGTGGTATAACAATTGATTTCAATGATAAAGATGTTCAAACAGATATATCTAATCTATGGAAAGAATTCAGCATCACAATCTTTCGAAACCCTAGGTGGTATAACAATCAATTGCAATAGTGAAGACACATGAACAAATACGAAAAAGAGTAATATTGAGGGCAAGGTGGGCACAGCATATATTCCTCTCTCAAGCAAAAGTTATTTACAAATGAGCGTAAGCTCTTATTTATATACATCAAGGTGTAGGGAACCCTAAAATCACCTTGTGTCATCTACAGTTCCTGCAATGCATGCAAGCAATGCGCCAAACCCTAATTAAGCAAACTATACAGTTAACTGGGCAACTACCCTCAGTTTAACTGAAACATCTAATCTAAAAATGGACAATTGTGCGAGCATGCACGTCCTTATTGAAAGCAAGTTAACTGGAAGACTACCATCAGTTAACGAAAAACCCTAAATAAAACTCCAAGTAAACAAGGTGAATCTCAGAATAGATATGCATGAGGTGAGACAGCCAGTTAACTTGAAAGGGTAACACCAAGTTAACTCCTGTGTGTAATGTCTATCCTGAGAGGTGGAAACTGAAGTCTACTGGTCGTGATCTCGAGCAACCAATCCCTCAACGAGGCTGTCAACTGCATCAGCATCTGAATGTCAGCAACTTGAGCAATCTTTGCAATCTTTGCACACTCAACCAGCATTTCACTGACTGGTAACTTTGGCGGCTCCGTAACTGAAGTGTTAGCCAACATCTCTTCTGCAGCTTGATACAAATCGGTCTCAGCTTTTCTGATGAAGTCATGAATTAAAACCGATTTGGTCTTGAATTCAATCTGTGTGTATTGTACTATGAAAAACTCGCCTGTTGACTGTGAACACGGCTATATTCTGACAACTTTTCTGGAAAGCTAAAAATACCTGCTGAGGGTAAAAATAGCCTATTGAAGCACAATTTTCAGCGAAAAATCTGAGATATGGGTTTTGTCCAGAAAAAGATTCTAAGACAACCCAGAACGTCAGAAATGCGAAAATATGACTTCTACTCGACCATGCAAAGACTTTTCAGTTGAGAAATTTAGAAACTCAAGAACGAATGTTCTGAAGTTAAAAATTCCTGAAAAATCAAACGCACGATTTTAATTCGAGGAAGCTATATGAAAATGATCCAGATGTTGAGACTTGTCGAATTTGCCAATTTCAGGAACATGCGAATTGAAAACTGAGAGAAATCTGAGAACCAAGGAGGAAAAAGACGTTTTTTGTATGTCTTCTTCTGTGAAAATCGCTCAAGATTTCTTTGAATTGCTGAGAACTGTGAACTTTAACCTGCAAAAGAATGTGATTGGAGAAATCGCCTTTGCAAATAGATGAGAAATCTGCCTTTGTTTGAGAAATACGAATCTCCCTTGAAAATACGCCTTGTGAATGAAGAAAAACGAATTTTGCTTGAAAATACGCCTTTGCCTTGAAGAAAAACGAATTTTGCTTTAAATTTGCTTTGAAAATATATAAAATTCGATTTCCCTTTGAAGATATGAATCTCTCTTTGAAAAATACGAACTTCTCTTAAGATTGGATTTTCTCTTGAGAAATACGAATTTCTATTGAAAGCTCTGTGAATTACAAATGATGGCGCCATGCTTAAAGAAGATGAAATTCGCACCAATTGAGCAACTGCAATACTTCAAAACCCTGACAAGAATAGAAGATCTCTGATTGGCCCATTTCAGTTGAACTGCCACTGACTGGAAGTTTGGATTAAAATAAATAATAAAATATTTATCATGCAAATAGCAAAGGCGCCAAAAATAGAAATCGCCACTCAATGCTAAAATATGCAAAATATTTGAAACTCCAGTTGACAATTGAATGAAGCTTTAGGCTTCACCGTTGGACTTCACCGATTCCGAAAAGTCATCTTTTGAGCTCATAGGCGTCCATTTGCTCAAGATATTGCACTTTTTATTAACTTCCTATTTTATAGACGCACGTCACGCCGGCCAACCGACACGATTTCCGGATGACCGGGTGATCTGAGACTGATCGAGATATTCATTGGAAAGCCTAAACAAGGAATCTGGGGGAGACATAGCAAAATCCATCGTTTGATCCCGAAAAATTAGGCGCCTTTAAATTGCTTACGGGTTCCAGACTTAGCCATTTCTAAAGCCCATCGGCGCTTCAAACGCCCGAATGG
Organism: Sequoia sempervirens; assembly: GCA_007258455.2. Lineage (NCBI taxonomy): Eukaryota > Viridiplantae > Streptophyta > Pinopsida > Cupressales > Cupressaceae > Sequoia > Sequoia sempervirens. Next base: position 23,841 of record VDFB02345479.1, read on the forward strand.
TGAACCCTGCGATACGAGACGAAGCTCACGGCATGATGGAGATATTCTGCATCCGATGACTGTATGCACGACAGCTAAAAGCTGTGTTAAGGGCCTCAAAAAGAAAAGCGCCCCTGGCTCAAGGTTGCACTTTGGACATTTCAACGAAAATCAAACGTCGTCAAAATACCCTACTTTGACAGCTGATATATGGAGCTGGGATGACCCGATTCAGGCACTATCTGTTTTAACGGACAGCCAGAAGGGCCTACAAGAGAAGTCACTGAAGGTGTCGAGGCAAGAAAACTGCTTCTAAGACCTCAAATACTCCAGTGCCTATTTTAAATACGTTTACCGCTCCCAGACTTGCCATTTTCTGGACGTTTTCGGACATCTTTACTTTGTAATATGACACCAAAGACCTCGCACGCACGAGCGACTGCCAAATGCTGAACTGTCGGCTATGCTCGTTGGAAAGATAACTTGATTACGCTCAATAGTCGTGAAGACTTCGAACGCGAACGGGCTCATCTGATCAGCCTAAAGGCTAGGCGCCTTAAGGCCATGAAAATACACTGAAAAACCATTTGTTGGTTCGCCCAGAAAATTACGTGCTTGGTAGAATCTCCGCCACGACCACCAGGAACGTCGGATCGACAAGCTGAATGATGCATCGCGGAGCTGGGCAAGAATACTACTGATGTCGTGAAGACTCTGTCTACAAATTCTGGCATCTGAGGGGTCCTTTAGGCCAGCACCCCTGGCTTGTACTTGCACTGGCATAAACGGAGAAGCTCAAAAACATGAAAACTCCATTTTAAGCTGTTCTTTGGACGACTGCCGCCTGAACTCTGAGAGTCGGATGACTGCGCTTGATATCTAGTCGGATAAGCAGACTAGCTGTCAACAAATTGACTGTCTTCGGCATCGAAACTGACAAGTTTTACCCTTGCCTTGAAATGGGCGCCCTCAGGCTAGAGGCGCGCTTTTGCCTGAAAAGAGCAAAATTTCCATCTCCTAAAATTTAGGGATTTTTACTTCTGTCGCGAATAACCGGAGCTGTGAGTCTCGGAATGCCTCGCTGAATAGCTCGACGGATAGCCAGACTGATTCTGAAGAGATTGACTGCATGCTTGAGCATTTTCAGCAAGATCTTAACCTTCAAAAAGTTGGGCGCCCCTGGGCTATACTTGCACTTTGTGAATTTTCCTTTGAAAAATCTTCGTATTTTGACCACTGAAAACTCTGTTTCGATCATTGAAACGACCGTGTACAATGTGAAATGCCGTCGTGAGATGCTCCTACATTGTGAAAAGCTCCATTCTGAGTCTCTGCTTCAGGTTCTGATTAATATAACTGAATTTGACTGACAAACTATTGACAAAAACTCCATGCTTGATATTGCCCAAAACTGTGGTTTACAACAAATTAGCAAGGTTTAGACTTTTAAATGCAAAATGCCTTGATGAAGCAAAAAATTTGGTTTGGGTACAACAAGGATAAAGTGTCTTTAGACATTTTATTCTGTGTGTTCGGTGGATGATAAAACGTACACCAACAAGCTGCAGGTGCACTAACACCATTTTGATGAAAGTGCAACTCTCAACCAGATGCCTTATTTTGACCTTTGATATCTGGAGCTGGGATGACCTGATTCAAACACTGTCTGTCTTAACGAGCAGCCAGAAGGACCCACGAGAGAAGTCTCTAGAGGCGACGAAGCAAGAAAACTGCTTCTACGACCTCAAAAATACAAAGTGCGTTTTTTATTTAAAATATACGCTCCATACTTAACCATTTTCCAGATGTCTTCACTTTTCAGCATTTTACAAAGACCTCGCACGTACGAGCGTTTGCCAAATCCCAAAGGCTGACGGCTAGGCTCGTTGGATAGCTGGAGTAATTATGCTCAAGTCCCGTGAAGACTTCGAATGCGAACAACCTTATCTGACAGGCCTAAAGGCTAGGCGCCCCTGGCCTATAGAAATACAATGAACATTTTATGCCAGTCCGCCCGTGAAATTATGTGCCTGGTAGAATCTCCGCCACGATCTGTCAGAATGTCAGATCAACAGGCAACTTGGTGCAACGCGAAGCTGGGCTAGAGTAGTACTGATGTCAGGAAGACCTCATCAGCAAACTGGATCATCTTAAGGGTCATTTTGAAAAGTGCCCCTGAGCTACAGTTGCACTGGAAACACAACAAAGAAGCTCAAAGACGTGAAATCTCTTTACAAACCCATCTTCTGACGTCGACTGCCAGAGCTCTGGGACTCGGATGACTGCGTTTGATAGCTCGTCGGATAGGCAGAGTAGTCGTGAAGAAATTGACTGTATCTACCACTAAAAATACCAAGATCCAACATCCCTTTAAGAAGGGCGCCAAAGCTGGAAAAGAACAAGCTTTCGCAATCTGGAACTTTGGAATCTTCAACTTCTGTCACCAGTTGCCAGAGTTACGAGTCTCGGATAGCTTCGTTTGATAGCTCATCGGATAGGTAGACCAATTTTGAAGAGTTTGACTGTATTTATGAGCATTTTCAACAAAATCTTGACCTTCAAAAAGAAGGGCGCCCCTGGGCTATAGGTGCGCTTTTTTGCTTTTCCTTGAGAAATCTTCATAAATTAATCACTAAAAACTCCGTCTTGACCACTGAAATGATCATGCAAAAGTATAGTTGTTGTTGTGAAACGCTCCTTCATCGTGAAATGCTTCGTTCTGAGTCTCCGATTTAGGTTCTGATCAATGGACGGTACCTTTGACTGACAAAACTCCATGCTTGATATTGCCCAAAAACTGTACTTTACATCATTTTAGCAAGGTTTAAACTATTTTACACAAAATGCCTTGATGAAGCAAAAAAAATGGTTTGGATACAACAGACCCATCAATAAATATTATAAAAATATATAAAGTCAACTCCAATGCTCAATTTGCGCTCCAAAAAAACCGAGGTGTGGAATTAGGCCTTCTCCTGTGATCACTCCAAATTCAAATAAATATCACAGCTTTTTTCAAGAAAATTTCAAATTCTAGGGTTGGCTGCTTTTTCTATCAGCCATCAGGGTTTTGCAAATATAATCAACTGGGTCCATTCCTAATCATATTCTGAACAAAACCCAAGTGCCAGCTTTTTACGGGAAAAAATTGAAGAAATTAGGGTTTGCTGCTTTTTCAGGAAAAATTCAAAATTGTCAAAAACGGACAATCTAGGTTGTCTTGCAAAGAATCTCTGAACAAAACCCATATCTCAAAAAAAAATTCAAAAAATTTGTTCGTTGGAGCAAGAAAATCAGCATTCTTAAAATAGAAATTGCTCAAAACTTGTCAGAACTAGGGCGAGTTTATAGTCATTCTTCAAGTTTTCCGAAATGGAGTACACTCCCAATGTTTTCAAGACTGAATCAGCTCTTTATCATGATTACATCAAAACCGCTAAGACAGACTTGCATCACATCAAGCCGGTGTTTGATCTACACGCCTTGGAGAGCACAGGCAACACCTCAATCAGGAACCTAGGTCATTCTGGACTCCTCACAGCAGCGTCTATTCCTATAGCAGTTCAGAGTCTTGAGTTCGTAATCGCTTGCATCAAGCATTACAACCCAGCCACTAGGGAGATCCAGTCAACAGATGGTAGATTGATTTGCAGTCTAAAGCCTGATATGATCGAAAAGTGTTTTTCCATTCCCCCATGGCCTGAAAGCGTAACTCTCTCAAAGGGCGAATGTGAAAGAATATGGGACATGCATAAAGACAAATATAGCAAGAAGATTGCGCAGAGGTGGATGAAAGAAAAGCATAAGACTCTGCCAAAGAACGTCGGGAGAGGAGAGTTCAAAGACGAGATTGCCATCATTATCACCTTGCTCAATATGGTCACCGGCTCAGAAGATGCCACCAAGTTTCAACCTTGGATGTTTTATGCCATACCCCACATCATGAAGAAAACCGAGTTCTACGACTGGCCTACCTTGATTAGTGACTGTCTACATCAGCAGATAACATAATACTTCCAATTTCATGCATTCCACATGGTGTCGTACCTAGTCTACCTGGTGGCCTATCAAGGCCAATTCAGAGGGTTGAGCACCAAGGGATCATTGAGTGTACAGCATATATATAACTTATATCCCCAGTTGGAGTTCACGAAGTCGTTGCACCACTACAAGAGAGTGAACGAGGCTTTTCTGATGTACACTGTGCGGGACCTGGACAATGAGTTGCATGTCCGTATATCTTCAATTGCCAGGGCAGCGATGGTGGAGTGGGCTAATTGGTTTATACAGTTTCCCACTTTCACCTACCTCAAGGTCTATGGCTATTCAGGTGCCCCGCTCATGTTACCAAGGTACCCGTCGGACGAGGTCGTCTTCATGGAATTCTTGAGGCAGGCCCACGATGTTCATACAGTCTTGAGGAATAGAAAGAAACCCTCCCTTCATTTTCCATTTGGTCTAGGAGTTTACACATGCAGGACTGTTGCAGATGCCAAGACAATGGGAGATGAGTTAGATAAACTCAACCTCAAGCCTTATAGCGAGAGACGATCATTTGATCCTCATGGTGTCTACGCTGGCCAGCTTGAGAAGAACTATGATCATATAGCCGCACTTGAAGATTTTTGGGCTAACTGTATAGATGAGTTCGAGGTGCGGAGACGTAATTATAGCAGGCTCACTCTCCATCAGATGAAGAACTACTTAAATGAAGATATAGAAGGGTTATCAGATGATGACGAGGATGTGCTTCTCCCGATGTATACTCAGAAGCGAATAGAGGATCGGCCCCTTTCACAAGTCAACTGGGCTAATAAGGAATCCTTTCAGTCGAAGACAGGACAAGACAGGTCCTTGAGCATAGTAAGGTTTTCCTAATCCTTAAAAGGAAGAACTCCATTCCAGTAGCAAAGCCGCCAAGGACAATTCCCTCTTCCTCCAAGGCACAGTCAAAAGGGAAGGGTAAAAGTCAGTCTCAAGAAGGCATCAAAGGCAGTAGATCAAATAAGAATATAAGAAGAAGGTTGGATTTCTCAAGCATAGTCATACATGAGTAGCCTACAACTGATTCAGAAACTCCTCCTAATGAGCCCATACCTCAGAAAGAAGGAAAGGAGCTGCCTTGAACACATGTTTTTGTACCTTTGACAGGCTCTTCACCAATTCACATTGATCTTGATATCGAAGATGATGAAGAGATTGCAGTAGCACCTCCTAGGGAAGTTAGTAAAGATACTACTGTGTCTTGGCTAGAGAACTCCTTAGGAAGCGTAAGAAGAAGGCCTTCATATCAAGTGAGTGTTGATGATCTCGATAACATCTATCAGGAACCTCCTAAGAAGAAGGCAAAGAAACAAGTTCACTTTGATAGGAATCCTGATAACGAGATAGTCATGGAGACTGCATTGCCCCCAGAAGACAAGAATAGGGATGAGGTGAACATAGATGACTTCGTCATGGTCAAGGCTAATCTCGATAGAAATACCAGACATGCAGATTTGAGTCTCTTTAGAGTTGTGTCCAAAAATCTTCAGGAAAGAGTACTCAAGGATGGAGAAGACAAGGCAGCCCTCAAGGCTGAAAATCAGCAGCTTAGGCTTTTCATTTCTAACCTTGTCCATGGTTCTTCACAGGTAACCCAGTTGCTGCACCAGATTTTAGAGACACCAGCTGATCATCAGCAGTTAAGATAGCTGGTCATTTATGTGAAAGAAACTCAAGATTGGATCAAGAGTTTCATTGTCAGAGGAAGGGAGATCTTGGCACGGACGTTCCAGTTAAGAGAAAACGCTCATGAGCTACGTCAAGGTATCCAAGGGTTTGAACAAACACTGGCTGAAGTTAGACCAAGGCATGAGATCATCATTGCTGATTTAGACACAGCCTATGGATCAGCAGTTTCAAAAGAACGCAAAAGATAAATCCTTGCTTGGAGGGAGCATCATGTTTTCAAAGTTAAAACCTATGAGAGGATATCCAAAGAATTCATCGCCTACAAACAAAGGGTGATTGAAGCTCTCCTTTTCATCAGTGAGTTCATCACAGAGATTCCTTCTCGGTGCAGTCTTGAAGATGGTTCCTATGTCGGGCTTGATGAAGTGCAAGACCAATTCCAAAGTGTTGTTCGCAGTTGCAATCCAGTTGGCGGAAGAATAGGTCATATCTCAATGATGTCAGCAAAGTTTGAGAAAGCAGCCAATGAGGTCGAAGATTTCCTTAGGTCTATTGCAGATGCTGAAGATATTCTAGAAAAGCGGTGTTTTGCTGTTGATGGCATAGATGCACCGAACCAGGAGACAATTTCCAATTTTCTAGTGGATGTGTTCGAGCTTTAAAGCAGCTTTCTTCTAGAAGCTTTCTTTCCTGTTTTCTTTCTATTCTTGGAATGATCCTTATCCATTCTTTGAGAAGAGAAAGAAGATAAGATGTAATAGTTGGTGTTTCCTGCTTTTTCTGCTTTCTAGGGTTTTAGATGTTATCTTCTTTCTAGATTTAGTAATAAAGCTTGCTTGCTGAGCAAGCCCTAGATTGTGAAAGCAAGGAGATTTTAGGGTTCCCTACTCCTCTGCTTCTCTATAAATAAGAGCCTTTTCTCATTAGTTTTTTTAACCGTGCTAGTGAGAACAAAACGCTGAGCCTATTGTGCCTTCTATTTGTTACTCAAGTATTGTTCAATTGTGTTGTGACAAGCAAATTGTTGAGCCTCTTTAGCCAACAAGGAGTTAGTGTGATTGTTGTTTCTATTGTGTGAAGAGCAAGATTGCAAGCCTCTTTAGCTGCAATTTCTTGTTCCAGGCATGTTAGAAGTGAGTTTGTTCTAGAGATTTGAGTAATAAAATCACGAGCCTCCTTTGCCTTGATATAAAATCTCAGGTTTCTGTTATTTGTGTCCTACTTTTATGATCTTGATTTCAACTTGCATTGAAGTGTGTAGGTGTTTTTTGAGAAATAGTTCATTAAAGTATTTTGTCAGAAAATCTACCTTGTCCATTTCTAGTTTCTCTTGCTCTGCTATTACTTGAGAAGCCAGAAACGTCTTTAGTTTAAGTTAGTCGTAGTTGGAGTCCTTAAAATCGGAAAATTTCAGCTGCGGCGTTTGTGTTTAATAAACCTTGTGCTCTAAGCTGATCAGCTGCAACGTAGTTCTTAGTTTACATTCTTTCAAACACCATCAGTAAGAGGGTGCCTCCCCTCCTAATTTGAAGAGCAGTTTATCTGTGCATAGCTGTCCGTTTCAAATATGCATTTCAGAGGTGCGAATTTAAACACCAACAAGACACAAAAAAGAAACCAACATTTGATATACCTCGAGCCTTAGTTACCAAGTCCCCCATTTGTGCTAGTAAAAAATGATTTTCTAGCAACTTTCAAGGAAGATAAATTGATTAAAATATTTAGACTATGTTTTGGTGGATGTGATCCAAATCAACACTTCTTAGTTAAATAAGGCTCATAATTTTATGTGCAAAGATGATTTTTTCCCATTATTACACATTTTATGGATAATTCATCTCTAGAAAAAGTGAAGTGCCTTTTTAACGACAATTTTCGTAAACGCCTTACAATACAATAAATACCTATCATATATATAAATAAACACACACAAAATCGATATAAAAATTGTGTACACTCTTTGAATTTTTAGAGTCCAAATGCCAATGACAAGTGTTTTTTTTTTTTTAAATTGCCCCTGAATGTATGACTGACAATTAGAGCCAATCCTCAAAGTACAAGCCTGCCTCCGATATGTCATGTCCTAGTGACTTTTTTGTAAGTATTTTTCCTTTTTTCCTCAACACTAATTCTATGCCATGCCTGCCATTCTGCACATTGCTTCACAATGAGCAAACCCCTATCTATAAGGAGTCAACCACTAGGATATAGGTTTTATGGCATCAAATTTATGCTGATCTTTTTTTCAATTCCTTGGGACACTATTTTACCATTGAACTCAAACTTGAACATAGTTTTTGAGCCTTGAATCTATGTAAGGGGAAGTGGAAATTAAATGAGTGCAATGTGTAAGAAAACCATGGTCAAAGCTTCAAAGGGACTCAATAATAACTGTAAGAACAAGACCATGGCTTAGTTCATAGTTTAAACAATAAACCATGAAACTAAACATATTAAATTATCCTTTACATGTGGCCAAAATTTTTTTTTTAATATTGAGGAAAGAAAATGGATCACATAACTAAGCCACCTAGTGGCAACCAAAATCCACGATTAAACAATATATTGCAAGCCAAAAAAATCAGTGGAGTAGTTTGCATTAAGGAAACAAAAGGGAAGGGTGTGTTTATAAAATTTCTTCGGAGAGATGGCGACGGTAGCTGCGAGCGGGAGAAGTTTGCAGGCCTACGGCCATTAGAGGTTGCAGCCTGCATGTCACCTGTTCGTGCGTGCATGTTTATGGGTGTGCAGTTCGTGCCTTATGGAGTGTCGTGTGCGGCTCGGGCAGGGTGTTTCTTGCAGTTTGGGGTTATCTTTTTTTTTCTTTTCATCTATGTTGTATGTGCAAATTGGAAGAAGTGTGGTGGTTCGGTGGTGTTAGGCGTCGGTGGGGAGGCATAAGGGTTTGGATTTTTTTTGTTTGTGTGGGCTCGTGTTGAGTTGGGTTTTGGTGTGGAAGGAGGCTATTTCTTCCTGTTGCCTAGGTGGGGTTTGAGTCAATCTGTGTGCGGCTCTTTTTTCTTCTAGTGATGGAGCTAGGGGAAGCTTCGGGTCTTAAATCCTCTTTGGATTTTCGTGCTGCTATTGGAACGAATTCGCCATCTTGTGCAATGAGAGTGGTTGAGAATAGCTTATTTGATAAGGATGTGGGGACTGGAGGGTTTGCTCCAGCTGGGGGACCTCGTATCCCGAAAATCAATGGTTGCTTGGAGCGAAGTAAAGGAAGACCAATGCTAGTAATTCAACTAGAGTCAATAGCTGAAGATATTGAGTATTTCTCAAAACATGCATTGTTCTGCAAATTTATGGGATTGCGGGTTTCGCTTCAATTTTTGGAAGTGTGGGCTCAACAGACCTGAGCTCCAGAGGGTGAAATGGAGGTTATGCTACTGGCAAATAATTATTTCATGGTGGTTTTTAACTGTATGGCTGGTCGCAACCGTGTTTTCGAGGGGGGGCCTTATTTCCATAACCAAATTGGCTTATTTATTAAGCCATGGCATGTTGTGTTCACTCCTTCAGAGGAGCTACCGAACAGGGTTCCGGTGTGGGTTCGTCTTCCTCGATTTCTTGTTGAATGTTGGTGTAACGATATCTTCCAGATGGTTGCAGCGTTGTCGGGGAAACCAGTGGGTCCTTCTTAGCAAACCCTGGAAAGAAAGGTAATGACTTTTGCTCGCATTTGTGTGGAGATTGACTTCAGTAATCCGCTTCCAGACTCTTTTGAAATCCATGTGGGTGCGTATTCTTGGGTGCAACAACTGGATTATGAGACTTTGCCTTTCCGTTGTCGTCTATGTCATGAATATGGTCATCTACAACAAAGATGCCCTAGGGCCAAGTTTAGTGAGTCTCAGACCTCGTAGCCTCCTCGCAATCCCACTAAGGTTGATAAGGGCAAAGCTCCTGTTTCTGATAATGTTGGTAATGATGTTGGTTCAAAGGGTTTCATTCTTGTTAAAACCCGGAATAGCAACCGTGGACAGAAGAGGACTTTCACAGATTGTCAAGGAGAGGATACTTTTAATAGATTTGAGGTTTTGGATGACCTTAGTCAGCAGGAGGTGAATCCGTGCTTGTCGACTATAGATCAAGGGGTTATGGAAATGGTACAGGAGGGTAATATTACTAAGAACATTCAAAGTAAATAGGATGTTGGTTCTTTGAAGATGGACAGTGACCTTAGGATGACAGTTTCAGTGGGGCCTGAGGTCATTTTGACTGAGAAGGGTGAGGGGAAGATTCCTCTTCCATTGATGAAAGCACAGTCTGATTCAGAAAAAGGAAACAAAGCTTCTCCTTCGTTGGGGATTCTTCAGAAAGATATAAAAAAGGGGACTTTTGAGAAGCCCTCCAAGGCTGGGCGTAAGGAATTAGAGAAGAGCAAGTTGATGGGGGAAACATTGGTGGAGTCAAGTTTTGTTAGGACTTTGGACTCTCACTTCTCTAATCCTCATAAATGATCATCCTCTCATAGAATGTAAAGGGCTTGAATAGTGGCCCTCGACAAAAAGTTGTTTGGGATTTGGTGAGAAAGCATTCTCCTGATGTGCTTTTTTTATAATAAACTAAATTGTCAGTTGAAAATATGGGTAGTTTGGCTCCTAAATTATGGAGGCGGGGTCAATGCCAGTGCATTGGTGCCCAAGGTAATGTGGGGGGTGTGGCTTGTCTTTGGAATCCTCTGAAGATTCGCCCTCTCTAGTGGATGTCTTGCAAGTCTTCCATTTCAGTAGCAGCTGCGAGCTTGGAAATGGGTGAAACTATTCTTCTTTCTAATATTTATGCTCCTATTGATTTTTCTGGTAAGCAGTACATGTGGTCTCATATTCGGTGTATTCAAAGCTATGCTCCTCTTTTTCCTTGGATTGTTGCTGGTGATTTCAATGCCAAGAAGGGTGGAATTTTGTGGTTGGAGCCGGCTTCTTTTCTTCTTTGTGATAACATTTCTCCATTGAATCCAATTGACATCAAGCCGAGAAATGGTCAGTTTACTTGGAATAACAGGAGGTTGGGGGAGGACTGGATTGCTGAAAGGTCAGACAGGTTCCTGTTGTCTTGTTTCTGGGTTGGTGGTTCCTGGTCTACTTGTTCTAAAATCTTGGATTGGAGGGGGCTCGGATCACTGGCCTATCAAATTGTTTGTTTCTTCGGCTTCGGGTTGCTCGGTCTCCCTCTTTCAAGTTTCAGCTCATGTGGTTGTGTGACCCTTCTCTACAAGTTCATGTTGCTGACTGGTGGAGTAAGGGGAGACCTGCTTTTGGCACCGCTATGTACTCTTTTGCCAAATAGCTTTAGTATGTTAAGTACCAGCTCAAAAGATGGAACAGGCACTGTTTTGGTAATATTTTCCATGCTAAAGTTGTTGCTCAGGCTGATTTGGATGCTATCACCAAGGAGATTAGGGAGTTTGGTCTTTCTGAGAGGTCTCTCTCAGGGAGAAGGAAAGGGCATTGAAAGTTTTGGAGGAATGGGAGTTGCAAGAGGAAATATATTGGAAACAAAATGCTCGAGTTGAGTGGCTAGAGGAGGGGAACAAAAACACTGCCTTCTTCTTCAACTCTGTGAAAGCCAGGAGGCATGGTAATTCGATTCCTTTTCTTGTGAATGACAAGGGTGAGCATTTATCTTCTTTAGGGGATATCTCAGGTGAAGCCTTGCAGTTTTTTACTTATTTAGAGAGGATTCTCAAGATGTGATGTATGAAGAAAATCCAGTGTTGGACTGTATTCCTTCTTTGGTTACTAGGGAGATGAATGAGCACCTATTGGGTTGCATTACCCTGGATGAACTAGAGGCTATTGTTTTTCAAATGAAGAAGGGGAAAGCTCTTGGTCCGGATGGCTTTCCGATTGAGTACTTTCAAGAATTTTGGGATATTATCAATTTGGATCTATTGGTTGTAGTTCGAGAATCTCTGAGGAGCAAGCAGATGCTAAGGGCTTTGAACTTCACCTTTCTTGCTCTTATTCCCAAGTGTGAGGGTGCAGACCGATTGAGTCTGTTTCGTCCTATATCTCTCTGTAATGTGGTGTATAAAATTATTTCCAAGTTGATTGTTGAGTGGTTGAAGCGGTGGCTTAGCAAGCTTATCTCTGAGGAACAAGGTGGCATCGTGGCAAATAGGAAAATCTTGGATGGTGTGGTCATTGCCATTGAGGTCATTCACTCCATGGCAGCTTCCAAAGAAAAGGCTATGTTCATCAAGCTGGATATGGCTAAGGCCTATGATAGATTTAAATGGTCTTTCTTGTGCAAAGTTCTCTCTGCTTTTGGCTTTGCTGAAGAGTGGGTTTTGTGGGTGATGAGTTGTGTTACTTCTACTTCCTTTTCAATATTGATAAATGGTGAACCATCTGCTTTATTTGGTGCTTCCAGTGGCCTTCGCCAAGGGGACCCTCTCTCTCCCTATTTATTCATTCTTCTTGTAGAAGGTTTGGGGAGATTGCTAAAAAACAATGTGGCTCCAGGTCTTATCCAGGGGTGGGTGTGGGGTAATGGATTGCCTCCCCAATCTCACCTACAATTTGTGGATGATATTGCTCTGATGGGTGCGGCTAAGGTCCGAGAAGCCACTAATTTTCTCAAGGCTTTGGATACTTATCTCGCTGCTTCTGGTCAAATGATTAATGAGGATAAATCTTCCATTTTTTTCTTTAATACCCCACAACTCATTCAATAGAGGATTGCTCGTATTCTGAGATTCCAAATTGGTTCTCTTCCATTGACCTATCTTGGCATTCCTATCTCTTCTGGTAATCTTCCTAGGGAGCCTTGGCAGAATATTCTTGACAAGTTTTGTGGGAAAGTTAATCATTGGACTCATTGATGGTTTTTTGTTGGTCGGGTTCAGTTGCTCAAAGTGGTGCTAGCTCTTCCCAACTATAGATGTATGCTCCAAGTGGCTCCTGTTGGGTTTGTTAAGGATTTAGACTCTTTGGCTAGACCGTTCTTATGGGTAGGCAGCTTGTCTTCCTCTAAGTGGAGCCTAGTGAAGTGGGATACTGTTTGCAGTCCGAAGCAGTTTTGTAATGTCCCCTTCCTAGGCAATTCAGGTGATTGAGGGGTTAACCTATCATTTCGACCCTTGTAGGCTGACAGATGTGATTAGAGGGTCTTCTATTGCAGTTATCCAGAGTTTTGGGACATTACTCCACAGTCTGATTCAGGTTTGGGCATTTGCAGATGTTCACAAAGTTATATTTAGGCACTTACTATTTATAGTAAGTCAGGCTATCAGGGTTACTATTTTTGGTAGGGCACCTAGCTTAGTTGGTATTCTCAGTCTTGACCCAGTTTGGCAGTTGGATGAGCAAACGGAGGATTTTTCAGCAATTAATGATAAGTAAATAATTATTATTGTGACTTTATATTATAAAATCAAATAATGAAATATTAATTAAATCGACTATTATAAAGTATCAAATGACTTTATAATAAAGGGGGGGGGCAATTATTATTATTGTTATTTAATGAGTATTTATTACTCAAGAAGGAAAAGTACGCCAATTAATGATTAATATTCCCTAAGTCTTGAAAAGGTCAAAATTATTATCATTAAATCATTATGAGTTGCTTTTTTGGGGGTCGAGCCTCTTGAAGAGAGTATTAATTGCTTCAAAGACAAATCGAACTCATGATGATTGATTATTCTAATTTGTCTTTATCTCTCTGAGAACTTTGGAGTTTGTGAAACAAGGGTTTCTGCAAATTTGTATCATTTTCAGATTTTGGAGAACGTTCCCTCTTCAGAATTAGGCATACTGAGGTTGTGAAAGATCAATTGAAGCTTGCTAATAGGGTGGCTTCATTCAGAAGTCATATTCGTGCTTACAGGTGAAGAATAAGTAAGGGTTTGAAGAAGAAATCATTGAACCAAGGAGAGATCGATTTTCTTCATTTGTCAGATCTCAGGCATCTTCTTCTCAGCCGTATGGCTCATCTATTGCTGCTAAGGCCGTACCATACCAGCAGATAGGCGTGTGAATTTTGAGGCAAATAGCCATGCCTTTTTGTTTCCTCTCTTCTCCAGTGTTGGTGCCTTGGTCTCTGGAGGTGATTTCATACATTTTTCAATGGGAGAAATCTACATTCAAGCTGGCCATACCATTTCTATCTCCTCATACAGAGGGCTACAAGTAAATCAGGTTCTTAAATAAAATATTGTTTTCCTTTTTGTATGCATGTCATTGATTTAGCCTTGTAATCATTCAGCAAGCAAAATAAAGTCGTTCGCCTTCATTCTGAAGTTGTTTGATTCTATATTTATCAATTCTTGCATTTAATTAGATCTGGCATCATTTTATTTAAAAAAATTGCAAAAACCCTTATATGCAAAAATCACAAAAAAACTACAAAACTTTCAAAACCAGCAAAAACATCAAAACCATTTGCATTTTTCGCATTAGTCGGGGGTTAAGAGACACCAGGTCTCTTACAAGTTTGGGGGTCTTGGGTTACGGAAATCGACTCTAATTAGGTTGGCATTGGCTACAAAGCTTTATTGGAGGTGATGTTTGGAACAGGATCATGTTTGGGCAAAAATTTTATCTCATAAGTACCTTCGGGGGTTTCCGAAGGAGGAGATTCCTCGTTATCCTTTGGTGGGAAAAGGCTCTGTGATTTGGGGAACGATTAAGAAAGGGGCTATGTTGATACAAGAGGACTTGTTCTGGATTTGTAATAGGGGGGTTGAGGCTCTCTTTTGGTCTGACTCTTGGGATAGTTTCTCCCCCATATTGCTCCAGTATCCTAATTTGGTGAATCTTTGCCAGCGCTTTTTGGAAGCAGGATGGTCAAGGGTGATTGATTTTAAGACTATTTATCCCTGTGGGTAGATGCAGGTGGCTAGGTGGAAGGATCCTGGTGATTGGCCTATTATGGGTTTGGACGAGGACTGTGCCGAGCTTCAAAATATTTTGGCTAGTAGATAGTGCAACTCTTGTAATGTCCCCTTCCTAGGCAGTACAGTTGATTTAGAGGTTAGCCTATTACTCAGACCTTCGTAGGCTGACAGATGTGACTAGAAGGTCACTTGAGGCAGTTATCCAGCGTTTGGGAACATTACTCCAACAGTTGATTCAGGTTTGGGCCTTAGCAGACAATTTCAGAGTGATTTATAGTAAGTCAGGTAGGCAGGAGTTGCTATATTTGGCAGGGCACCTGATTTAGTTGGTCATTTCAATTTCAACCCAATTTGATGATTTGATGAGCAAACAATAAATATTGAGGCATTTGATAATTATTAAATGTTTATTAATTTGACTTTATAATATAAAGTCACTTTAATGGAAATAATTAAATGTAATTATTTAATGGCAAATTATAAAGTATTATTAATACTTTATAATAAGGAGATAAATTAATATTAAATGAGTATTTTAATACTCATTTAGAAAAAGGACGCCATTATTTAATTATTTTGCCTAAGTCATTAAAGGGTGATTTAATTAATATTTTAAATGCTCATTAATTGCCATTTTGAAGGGGGTCGACCTTTTGAGAGAAGATATATATTTCTCCAAGACAAATAGAACTCATTATGTTATGATTATTCTAATTTGTCTTTATTTCTCTCTGAGAGCATTGGGCTTTGTGAAACAAGGGTTTCTGCAAATCATCGGGTTTTGAAGAGCGTTCCCTCTTCAGAATCAGGCATACTGAAAGTGTGCAATACCAGTTGAAGCTTGTCAACAAGGTGACTTCATTCATAGGTTACATTTGTGCTTACTAAGATAGATTCAGAAAGGGTTTGAGAAGAGATTATTCACCAGAGCAATAAGGCGACTTACTTATTCCTTCATTTAGTGATCTAGCACATTTCTCAAGATAGTACGGATTTCTTATCTGCTGGTACAGACCGTACTTTTGCTGCAACAAAGGTCGTACTTCTTCTCCAGCTAAAAACGCCTTAGTTTCTTGTCTTCTAGTTTCTTCATGTTGGACGCCTAGGGTTTCTGGAGTCTCTGCATTCATTTCGTGGCTGGAGATATATAGATCAGAAGCTGGCTGTACTGTACTTCTTCATATTGGCGGCTGCAAATAACCAGGTTTCTCTAGAATAAAAGTGTTGCCTTTTTCTTGTATGTTCGATTTTCTTCATTGTATGTGTCCAGAAGCATAATAAATACATTCGCCATCCTCTGAGTAGTGATTTGATGCATTATTTATCATCTATGAATTTATTATGAATTTTATAGCATTTTAGATCAAAATCGCAATGTCTTTTATTGCAAAAAACCACCAAAAAATAAAAAAAATATAGAAAAACAAACAAATCCTTGCATTCTCAATCAGTGGTCGAGTTGAGAGACACCTGGCCTCTTACAGTGGTATCAGAGCACAGTTTTCCTGCCATCCTATGCTTTTTTAGTTGTTTTTTCCAGTCAAATGTGTGCTTTTTCAATGCTTTTTCACGAGTAGAGATATTATCTTCTACAGTAAGGGTAGAGGAACAAGCAGAATTGAGTATTGGACAGGCCCACCTATTCTTGAAGGTGAGACAGTATCAGGGGTTCTGGGTATTCACAGATCCAGTTCCAATAGCAGTGAAAATAGTGTCACTACACTAATGGCAGATCGTGAGATTCCTACAGAGACACATAGGGATCTGGGGAAAGAGCATGCCGGAGGTGAGATTTCTGATGATAGGTTCAGACGCAGGCATGATAATATGATGGACATGATGTCCCAGTTGATGGGCACGATGAGGCAGTACACTCAGTCTCAGCAGCACTATATTCAGATAGGACAGACGAGCGGGACTACAAGCATAGACCAGCCACTGGGGTCAGTACAGCGGCAGTCGTCACCTATCTTGCATCAGCGTAGGCTGGGACAACCTACATTTATATCTAGAGAGGCACCTTCGACTCTGGAGGCAGAGCAGCAAGATCACCAGCATGAGTTTTAGCCACACCATGGCATGTCAGTGGCAAACATGACCAGATTTTATGGAGAGTATTCGACATTGGCACCTGAGATCAGGCAGTCTTTGTCTTTTCATGAGTTTATGGATGTGCATAAACCCAGAGGAGGAGGTAGATTTGACCGCAGAGCTCCTCAGCACCAGCAGCCACAGCCACAGGTGAACAGGGATCTTCAGCATGCAATCAGCAAGATTATCTTGCCTTACTTTGATGGCTTAAATAAGAATTCAGAATTTCCGATGGCGTGTACAATTTTGGCTCCCTTCTGAATTGCGAGGAGCAACCCATGAATTAAAGATTCGTATTCAGTAACATTATTGGTGCATGAAAACTAGAGCCTGTAAGCACCCAAATAGGCTTCTCCTGTTGGGCTAACTAATTCAAATCCTGCTCCATTGCCTTTCTTCGACTTTGACCCATCAAACCTCAAAGTCCATACTTGATTCTTTGTAGGAGTGCTAAGAGATTGAACATGTGTATCTTTTTGATTGCATACCTTTGAAACTTTTTCTTCAATCTCTGACTGAATTGTATCATCTTTCACAAGTTCCTCTATTAAAATCTCCTTTTCTTCATTCATTTTCTGATATTTTTCTTGCAATGAAGCTTGTGGGACGAGCCTCGCAACTTGCTCTAAAGCTACTTTGCACATGGCACAAGTGATCTCCGAATGAAAGGCCTTATGTATTCTGCACCAATTTGGAAGTAGCAAATTCTTGATAGAGGCATCCTTACCCAGCTCTGTTTCTTGTTTCACACGATTTAGGACAAAATCCCTGAAGTTTTCAAACGTTCCTCCGCTTTCACTATCACTTGAATCACTTTCAATCAACACTTCGGTGGAAGCAGTGGTGTCTTCTAAACATTTCCCCTCACTTGGGCTTTGCAGCATCAATACTTCTTGCTTGACAGGCCTATATGAGCCTAAATCAGTCTCTACAAACATTATTTCATTCCCTTCACCGTACTCAGTGATCATTAATTTAAGCCTTGGCGTACTTTCGATCTTAATCTGATTCGAGACTCCTCTCCATGGAAGCCACATGTGGGAAAAATCAGTTGCAATGTACCCATTCAACTTTATGGCCCAATCTCTGCTTAACAACATTCCGTACCCATTAGGTATGTCGACTACTGATATGTCAATACAGCTCTGGATTCGTGGATTAGCTGACAACTGCATATGAATATTATTCAATTCTCGGACAACTAGAACTTTAGTCTTGTCTAGCTGGGTTACTTTCTTGGTTGTTTGGAGTGGCACTATACCCAACCTTTGGCATACCTTCAGTGGCATGACGTTACTAGAAGCACCAGAATTGATTAAGTAGTTGTGTAACAATTTTCCAAAAATTCTGACTGATACTAGGAATGGGGCGGGTTCATCTCTCCCTTGGTAAAATACCACTGGTTTCTTTCTTTCCTCAGGTATAATATTCTTCTTTTCATTCCTTTCATCCCGTTGTGGAACTTGATTATCACGGGTAACCTTCTGTGTCTGCTCTTGCTTTTGCTCTGAAGGCAAATTGAATCTAACTCTTCTTTTATCTTCAGTTTTTGGCTTCTCAGGCTCGCTTGGAGATCCTTGTACCATTCCCACAAACCCTTGACACTGTTGTGGAGTCTCCCAAGTGTTGAATGGCGTGTGAGGCACCTCTTCTACCATATTTGCGCTCTGTGTAGGATGAGACTGCGTGCTCACGGGAGGGTTCCTTGATGAACTAGGTGCTTCCTGAGATGTATTCTTTACCACAGACATTTCATATAAACTTCCCAGGATTGTGTCTCTGACTTCTGAAATCTTCATTAACTGATATAATGGAAGACTAACCTTTATCTTCTTAACCTCATCCAACACATAGGAACTTAGCTTTTTCATATCATCTCTTGGAAGGTTGTCCTTTTGTGGGCGTTGCATTAAGTGGACTGGCTGCTGGACAATCTGTTGTCCATTTCTGTTTGTCATCACATTTTGTTGCTTATACTCTAGAGAATCCCTGGGTACATTCGGATTGTTGCTTGCATTTGGATTTGGTGGAGTTGCAAAATTATTCGGAGGAATTGAGGATGTCAGAGGCTCTTTTTGATGGTAAGTCCTCTGATACACTTTGGGGGTTGTTCCTCAAGAAGTTTGAAAAGCTTGCACCTCTCTTCTTCCTTCTACCATAACACTGTTGTTGAGAGGTGGAAAAATGCAGTTATCTTGGCCAAGAGGCTCCTCTGAATAACTATCTTGAACTTCTGAATATACTTGGGCCTCTGAATAAACTTGAGCTTCTTCTACCTGATCGTCTGGCGTCCCCACGAGACCATTTGCCGAAGCTAGTGGAAATCTATAATTAATAGATGGCGGCCAGTAACTTTGGTACTTAGGCGAGACATTAGCTTCTTCTAGGATTAACGCCTAGTCATATCTCTGCACTGGGACAATTTCATATCCCGTAGTTGGAGGGTTCTGTTGTGACCTTTTCGCACATCGCCCCATTCAAGATGGGGACCCCTAATTTTTTTTGTTCCATTCTGGTCTTTTGGCTTTGGTTTTTCTCTCTCTCTCTCTCTTTCTGTTTCCTTTCTGCTATCTACCTTCCGAACATGCTCGCAATTGAGTTTAAACATGAAATTGGCCAAGTCTGAAAATTAGGGTTTTGAACTTTTCAGCCAATTTGAAGTCAAACGAGGTGAATAAATTAAGATTTGAGATTAACATTGATGTTAGTATAATTCCAACAGGTTTTCACTGAAATTTCATCAGATTCTGAGTACTTACTATTTTTAGTAAGCGCGCAATTACAGGCAATCCTTCAGCATTTTTTGTGAATCCGACAGTCACGCTGCGTCCAGAGCACATCAAGCTACTCACAGGTTAAATTTGAGCTGAAACAGACAACTTACTATTTTTAGCAGTTCAGCTTCTAAAGCCAATTTCAGGGCCTAGATGCAGAGTTTGTCAACGCATGTCTGCATTTTCCTTCTGAGTTTTCAGAGACCTTCGCGATGATGTAACATGCAAAGTGAGACGACCACTTTCAGAATTCAGCCTTCCAAGGCTATTTTTAGGGTTTGCATGTCAGGGTTTTCTTTGCATGTCTGCATATTTCTTATGGGTTTTTCGAGAGCTTCGCAGTGATGTGACATGCAAACGGAGATAATCACTCCTTCAGCAACTTGCTATTTTTAGCATATACATTCCAGCAGCCGCCTCCCAGCACTTCAAAATCACAAACTGATCGCAATGTAACAGAAATGAGGACAAACAGAGGCCATTTGATATGCATGCAAGACCAATTAGGGTTTCCAGCTTCGGGACCCAAAAAGAGGCGTAAAAAGTCAGAATTTTTGAAAATCGGTGTAAACCACCGCGATCAGCATCCTTCAAGCTATCTGCTGATAAAATTTGAAGACAAACGAAGCACTTACTATTTATAGTAAGTCATTTCAAAAACAGGCTAAAAATAGAAAGTTAGCTGCATGCGCCGATGTCAGCAAGCAAGTCACATGGTGAGGAGCACGTCATTCGAATTTCAAGTCAAACGGAGTTGTGGAAGTCTCAAAAACAGCTAGTTGCTATAAATAGTAAACCACCTCCATAAATGTGCTATAAATAGTAGGTCAGCATGCGGCATCAGTATGAACAAGTCCAGCAGCTGATAAAGGCCCCATGGCGCAAATTTCAAGGCAAATGAAGTTGCAGGAGATGGAAAATTAGGCACTTACTATTTTTAGCAGGCTTGGGCAGAGAAATTAGGGTTTCCTAAATTCAAGGGTAAAACACGACAATAACGCAAATGCAGCGTCCAGCCATGATCACCACACTTCAGGCAATCGGCACACAAAATTTGAACTCATTTTGAGCAATTACTATTTTTAATAAGTTGCTAAAAATAGCAGGTACATGCAAGCACCAAGCACCAGTGGCTCAATCACACCACGAAGTTCAAAACAGGGCGAAAATCAAGCTTTCAGAGTCAGAAGTCAGTTGAAAGCACGAAATTTGAGGAATTTTCTAAAAATAGAAGGCCAGGGCGAATTAGGGTTAGCAGGAGAAAGTCACCCTAAATCCAGCAAAGGACAAAAAATCCACCAAGTTTGATATTTTTTCAGGTCCAGCATCAAAACTTGCTTTAAAAGGCCAAAGACAGATCAAAATTCTTGAAGTGTTTGAAGAATGAAAGCATACCCCTCCAAATGCGCCCTTGAGGTTAAAGCTTGATGAAATTTTCTCTAAGTTATCAAAATTTGAAGCTCAAGCCCCAAAATGCGCCTAAACTTGCATGTGGAGCTTCAAAATTTTCTAAGTATCAAAAATTGGAAGTAGGGTCCTAAATGCGCCCTAGCTTGAGAAGGTGGCTTGAATTTTTTTTCTAAGTCTGGAAAGTTGAAAGCTCCATGGTGAGGTGCGCCCTTGACCTTGAAGTTGGAGTAAAAATTCACTAAGTGTTGAAAATTAAAAGCATGAGGGGCTAAATGCACCCAGCTCAAGAGAGGAGATGGAAAAAGTTTCTAAGTGTCAAAATTGAAAGTTGCCCCTTCTAAATGCGCCTTAGCTTGCAATGAGGGAGTTTGAAAAGTTCAAGGCTGGAAAATTCTTCTAAGGCACCAAAACTTAGAGTAAGAGGGGTGGAATGCGCCTAAGGAACTTGGAGTAAAAAGAAAAATTCAAAAAATTGCTAAGTGTGGGAATGTAGAAACCCCAGTTTCCCCCTGTTCTCCGATCTGACTGTTCTTTCCGGATTTTTGAAGAGTTTTTGGTTTTTGCTTGTTTTTGAGGTTTTTAAGCAATAAATGAAATAGTGCGATTTTGCTTGAAATATGAAATAAATTCCATAAAAATTCTAGATTGCCAATATGCATAGAAAATACAAGGTATAATGAAGGCATTTCATCTATCATTCATATGAGTTCATTACAGCAAGGATCTGCTAACATGCAAGAATGAAATAATGATTTTTATTTATAAAAAACCTGATAACCAGCAAGCTGTAGTTGATTAAGATCTGGTACGGCTGGGTAGATTCCTTCTGTCTCCTCCCGTCTGATAAACCCTACTACCTTCTGGAACCCCAGCGCCCTCAAGGAAACCAACTGGAAGACCAAATAGCCAAGCGTTTCTTTTGCTTGAGGAAGTACGGCTGCATGAGAAGTACGGCCTGCTGTACAGTGGTACGGCCTGTCTGAAATCAGCAATTAATGATGTACGGCCTCCTTCTAAATCAATGTTTGAATCTCAGTAATAAGCGCCTTGATGAATAGATATACTTTGGATCAAACCCCTGGCAAAATCTCTGAGATTTTAATCTTTAGGAAACTTGAAGCTGTACGGCTGTGAGCAAATAGTACGGCTGTAGCAGCAGCATTAATTAAAATGTACGGCTCTTCTGGATCCTCTGGAAATGTTGAATATAGGCGCCCCTGTGCATTAATCCTCCTGACGAAAGAATACCTCTGATAACTCAATCGTTTGACTCAATATGAAGCTCTGTAGTTTCTTCTGGATGAAGAAATTTCTCAACTGGCAGTAAATCGGGTGATATCTCACACCCTCTGAACTGATTCAATGGAGATGACTCATTCTCCAAGAATTTCGAGATGAAACCCTAAGGTCTCCGTTCTCTGGCAAAACCTGATCAATTTTCTGAATCTCAAATGTCATAATGCACAAAAACCAAGGCAAATCCACTCTTATGCTGAAAAGTGCGATTTCCTTAAAGATAGGGTTTTTATTAAAATATTGACTTTTAATTCTTTCATTATTTTCAATAGTCTCCGTCAAATATTTTAATATTAAATTAATCGTTAACTGGCCCCTTTTAATGTTGGGCGCCCCCTCAAAAGGAATCACTTAAGTTATAATTAAAATATTATAACTTTATATTATATTCA
Organism: Sequoia sempervirens; assembly: GCA_007258455.2. Taxonomy (NCBI): domain Eukaryota; kingdom Viridiplantae; phylum Streptophyta; class Pinopsida; order Cupressales; family Cupressaceae; genus Sequoia; species Sequoia sempervirens. The sequence goes on from VDFB02345479.1 coordinate 46,301, forward strand.
TCAAATAATTAATATTTAATTAATATAATTAAATATTAATATCTCCCTCGTTATTCGTCCGATGACTGATCCGTCTGAAGCTGACGAACCCTGAAGTGATTCCGAATACTGACACAGCCATACTGCTAAAAATAGCAGGGGTCCCACACTGCCTGCCAGGAACTGCTAAAAATAGCAATTCTGCAAGAAACGTTCGAATGAACCCGAACGAAAGCCAATTGATCAAAACTGCCAATCTGACGCTGAGCCAAGCTCCCAAACGACCCTCTAACCACTCTGTCAGCCTACGAGGGTCTCCTGATAGGCCAATCTTACGATCTCTGATGCTCGCCAAAAATGGGGACATGACAGGGAAACTAAAAGTTGAAGGTGGTATATACGCCTTAACTTTGAAAGATGACTTCAAAAACGGCTAAGGCATTGAAACTCAAAGTAGATCATGCTATTTGCGCCTTAGCAAAAAGGGTGACTTCCAAAATATTCTAAGTATTCAAAACTTGAAGTTGAGCCTACCTTTTGTGCCTTAAAAAGAGGAGAGCCACTTGGAAATTTCTCTAAGTTTTGATAATTTAAAGTCCATGATGCCAAATGCGCCTAAGATGCATGAAGGCAAAGTCAAAGCAATTGCATGCAAAAGAAGGAAAAGGGAGCTAGAAAATACACCAAGGTATGGAAATTGAAAGCAGACCCTGCCATTTGCGCCCTCAAGCTTGAAGAGTAAAAATTTTCTAAGTATCAAAGATTGAAATTCCAAAGTGCCATATGCGCCCCTGGGTAGAAGAGCTTAAAAAAATATTCTAAGTATAATAAATTGGAAGCTCAAGCCCCCATATGCGCCTTGAAGAAGAAGAAGCATCAAAATTTTTCTAAGGCACCCAAAGTGGAAGTAGCACCTCCAAAATGCGCCTTGGCCTAGGGAGAGGTGCTGGAATGTTTTCTAAGTGTTAGAATGGATGTAGAAGGGGTAAAATGCACCCAATTTGCATAATGGCACAAAATTATTTCTAAGGCTTGAGCAAACTATAAGTACCCTTGGTAAAATGCGCCCACTTCACCTGGCAAGTTGAAGGAAGTTTCTAAGCATAAAAAATTCCTCCACCACTAGCGCCCCAGAGGATATTGGAGGCTAGAAATTCTCACTAAGGCATTTGAATTTGAGGCTTGATGGCCCAAATGCGCCCTTGACTTGTGGAAGTTTGAAAAGTGGTCAAAAGTTGAAGCTCAACCTATTAAATGCGCCCCAAGCTGGAAGAGTGGGTTTTAGAATATTTTAAGTGTCTAAATTTGAAGCACATCCCTCCAAGTGCGCTTTAACTTGTGAAGAGCTTTGAAAACGTCCAAGGATGGAGAATGGTGTTACGCGTTGGTTTTAAAAAAAATATTCTCCATGACATACAAGTGTGATCAAGGGATTAAAATTTTCCCAGTGAATTGAAAAAAAAAATTTCTCACCACAGGAAGGATTGAAAATGAATAAAATTTTCTAAGAAAAATTTTCAAAATTCTAAATGATTTAAAAAAAAAAAATTCTAAGGCAAAATATTTTCTTCCTTAGGAAATTACGCCTAGACATGGAGGATGATGAAATTTCTTAAGACATGAATAAATTGCCAGGTGAGGAGTCCGATGATGCCAGCTGCACAGGGTTGATAAATATTTTCAAGTCAGAGCAACAAGAAATGTTCACAAATGAAGAAATGGATTAAATTTGCTAAAAATTATTTTTCTAAGGTTCAAAATTCAAAAAATTAAATGAACCCGTTCGTTGTATACCCATGAATCTGACGCGTTCTGAAGAAAATTTTCTTCTAGGTATTGAAGATCCTCGACAAAGAGTTGATTTTAAAGCCTTTCACACTTCGCCGAAGCTTTCAGGATAAAGATTTTGATGGGCACCGAATTGATGAGTTTTCCTAAGGGAAAATTTGAAAATTTTCTAAGGCAAAAAGAAGAAAATGTGTTTTCAAGGTAAAATACTCCAGACGATGAATTTGAAAGGAACTGCCTAGGTGCATTTGCTCAAGTTCTTCGTGAAGATAATTTTCCTGAGCCAGAGATGAACGAGATCAAAATTGCAAACGCCTCAGTTGGAAAAGTAAAGGGGATACAGTTGAAGTCAAGATGTTGGAAAATCATGAAGAAAGCAAAGTTGGCTAAGGAAAAACGATGAACCCTTGGAGATCAAAACATGAAAATCCTGGTAAGTAAAGTGAATTTATATTACGAAGTGTTCTAATGCTCTTCTCCTTGCTTGTTTTGCAGGAGAAACGTCGAGACCAAGCAGTGATGATTTAAAGTGATGAAGAAAACAATCCAAGATGACATTTCAACCTCGAAGGAAGAAAGGTTGCGAAAAACGGCTAAGTGTTGAGACTTAGTATAATGCAAGTGATGGAGAAAAGAATGGAAGTTCGAGCAAGGTTGAAGAACGTCAAAAAGAAGATCAAGAGCAATGTGAACGCGTTTCAAAGTTGGAATCTTCTAGAAGGATGATGGACATTAATGGCTCATTTATTACCCCACTCCTCTTGGTGGTGGTTTTTAGGGCAAATCTTGTTTAGGGCTGAGGTGGCACAATCTGGGCCATCCAGCCGATTGTAATCTGAGCCGTCCGTTGGACTTGGCCATCTATAAAAGGGGGAGTCCCCCTCATTTGTATCTCATTAGAAGTAGAAGCAAAGCTTAGAGATCAAAGTAGAGAATAGAGCAGAGACACTTTAGTTGTAATATCTTAGCATAGCGTAGTTTTGAAGAAGGAAAGTTTTCCTTTGAAAACTTTGTAAGAAATTGTTGCGAAAAACTATTGTAATAAAAGATCTTTCATTGAATGGTGAATTCATCTTTGTTATAAGTAGCTAGCGAGGTTTCTTCATCCCTTCGACTTCAAGTAGCGTAAAATAGAATAGTTTTCATTTTCATGCAAGTAGATGTTAGTTGTGGACTTGTGGAGTTAATCGAGGCAACTTCATTTTTATCCATACCACTAGCAGCTTGTTGACGGCAAGTTTGCCTTGTGTGGTCAACTGGAAAACTTTATAAACCTAACTTTGATTGTGATTCATGTATGTGTATGCGTCGTTCTAATGGTACTTATATGTTGAATTATAATTTGAAAACCTCTTGTCACTCCCTTGAAGATTGCACCGACTTTGTGTAAGTTGTCCAACGTGAGGCAAAGTAGAGTTTGGTCGAAGTCTATCAAGTTGATCCCACGTCCCGTCCTTAGATAGAACGTAAACTTCTTAGGCCCTACACTCTTTTAAATTCAGTTCATTCCTGGTTAGAATTAGGAAACTTGTGCTCACTTGCCAAATCATTTGAATCACGCGAAAGCCCTTAATCTACTATCTGTTGTCAGATGTCGAACAATTGTGTAAATCCCCTTGAAATACCAACAAAACACATCGAGCCAACTGAGGGTATTCTATTGCATGAAGGAACCTTGGAGTTAAATGTATGATCTATCTCGCAATCTTAGCATGCAGGAAACTTTGTTCAAGAGAAGATAGAGTAGCCGTTGGCAACTTTATTCTGTGTTGGTGTAGTCGCAAAAGAACCATGTCAACAGGTTCTCAGTACCCTCTGTGCTCTTTACTTCTCCTTTGAAAATATCAGCAGGTACTTGAAATTCATGGCACTGTAACTCTGAGTGTTGACTTGTATTGTGAAGTCGACACCACCCTGACATGGCGGCTTCTGCCAAATAAACTCTGTCAGCGGGACGGTTCTCAGGAGGTGGTGGATTATCTAAAGATGACGGCACGCCTCCATTGTTGGCCCCCGTATTCCAGGACCTCTTCTGAAATCCTTGATTATTACTTCGATACCCATGACTATTATCATGGCCATGTCCTTGGTGGGCATCTTGATGGTATGGAGGATTATTCTGATATCCTCGATTGTTACCCTGATGAGATTGATAATTTTTCAACATAGATTGCATCTGGTTATTCTGATTTCTGAGGTAAGTCACCTCAGTTGACAGCCTTTTCATTTGTTCTACTAATTCTTTCATTTCGTCTTTCTCCTCTTGAGTCCTTGTTGCTGGTACTGTATTCTGGAGATAGACAAGTTGTGTAGCTGGAGTCTGGGATAAGGGTATCCCAGGATGGAGAACTAACTGATTAGATGGTGTCGGAACTGGATTTAATGATGGAATTTGCTAGTTCCATGTCGAACCAAGCGTATGCATCTGATTATTTGCAGTAGTCAAGCCTATGTACAAAGAAGGCCCAGTTATGTTTTGTCCCATATTTTGACTCACTTCCACAGCCTTTGAGTATGCTTGGTTCATATTGGCTGGTGCCGGATGGGCTTGTCTTACAAACATTGCGGTCAGTGGGTCTAAGGCTGCATAATAGTTTTCCCTAGCATCTGCAACAACGTATGGAGTACGTAGCCTTGTGAGAGCTTTCTGGAATCTGTTGTTGAAGGCATGAATAGGTTCTTTGTTGGCCTCCTGGTTGACCTCCTGGTTGAGCCATTGCTTGAATTGGCTGCCGCCTTTGATATACAATTACTGGGGTTGTTTGTTGTTGTTGAGGTGTGGTAGCCTGAACTGGCTGCTGAATAAACACTGGTGTGGAAACTTGAACTGCTTTTGGTTGAGAAAACCTTGAAGTACTTGGTGGAGTTTGGAACAAACTTGAAATTTCTTCTCCGCTTTCTTCACTTAACTAAACTTCTTCGCTTGATAAAATCTCCTCACTTGACTCAGCTTCTTTACTTGAATGACTTCCTTTCTTCTTTCTTGCTCGAGTAGGTAGTTCTAACTCCACAAACGCCTTGGATGAACTTGGTGTAGACCTTAAAATTCTTTTCAACTTATCAGGCGAGAATGAACTAATACGATCCAGGATGTAGCTGCTTATCGGCGAGCTGGGGGAGCAGGAGCGAGTGGTTGCCTTTGATTTAGCAAATCTCTCTCAATCGCAACTTGAATCTCAAGAGCCTTCTCTTCTTCCTCTTCCAATACAAAGCAAGTTCACATATACTGAGTGTAGTTCTCCTTTGTCCTCCACGCGAGATTGTTCAAGCCCGAGAGGATGTCTTCTTGATCATCGTTGAGTCCCAAATTCGGCTGCAATACTGGAAAAATTTCTCTATGCGGTAGCACCATCTTGACTCATGATAATTTCTTCTCCAATGAATTTCTCTTTTGATAAAAAATCCCTTCTTACTTGAATATGATTGTCAACTGTAGGAACCCTTGGAAGGCCCTCCTTCTAGCGCCAGTTTCCTATTGATGTGATTTTTATGACCGCACCAATCAGCAAAACAAAATAGTCCGAAGGCTACTCCATCCTCTCTTGATCAAAGTATTCCGTGCGCTAAGATTGCAAGAAATTTTGCACGTTCAACTCCAAGGTTCCGAAATACTTAGAATACCCTCAGCTGGTTTGATGTGAATTGTTGTTTTCACGAGGGGACTTACACAATTGTTCAGAATACTTGCAATTAACAGTAAATGGATGATTGGAAGGGATTTGCGCAATGCGGATGATTTAGCAATAAGTACGTTTTCCTAAAGCTAACCAGAAATAGACTGAAAATAAATGAGTATAAGGGAGAGGTGGCTCCAAATTATATCCTAAATGCAAGATATGTGGAGCTCGATTTCAGCAAACTTCGACCGAATTTCACCTAGCCTCACGTCGGACAGCTTCAACAAAATTGGTGCAATCTTCAAAGGGATAGCAGAAGATATTCAGATTACAATTTAGCATACATATACCATCAGGATGACGCATATAAGTATACAAATCACAATCGAAGTTAAACTCAAGATAATTTCAGTCGACCACGCAAGGCGAACTTGTCATCAACAAGTTGCTAGTGGTATCGAATGAAATGAAGCTACCTCAATAAAACACCACACATCCAAAATAAACTACTTGCATGAAATGAAAATTATGCTACCTTATGCTACTTGGATCCGAAAGGATGAAGAGACCTTGCTAGCTATCCATGACAAAGATGAATTCCACCATCAATGAAAAGATCTATTATCATGAAAGTTTTACACAACAATCTCTACAAAAGTTTTCAAAGGGAAAACTTTCCTTCTTCTCCACACTATGCTATCAAAATGCCTACTCTCTAGTGTCTCTTCAAATCTCAATTCTAATCTCTAATCTCTACTTCTAATAAGGTACAAATAGGCGGACTCCCCCTTTTATAGATGGCCCAGTCCAATGGACGGCTCAGATTACAATCAAAAGAATGGCTAAGATTAAGCCACCTCAGCCCTAACCCTAAAAACTGCTAAAATGGGGAGTGGTACATTAAATGAATCAAAGATTCCCACTCACTCCCAAAATAGTAAAGGCAATTAATGCCCATAATCAGCCTTCTAGAAGATCATCGTCCAGTAGTGCATTCCCATTCTCCTTCTCTCTGGCTGCAAACTCGATGAACCTGCCAAGTACAGCCTCAACCTCCTGAACTGAAATGGGTGGAATGCAATCAAGTTGAAACTCTAACACCGTGACTGACTGCTCATGCCTTGCACAAGATTTTCTCCAAGCGACTAAGGAATCTTGCGTGCTCTGGATCAAGCTGGAGAAAGTAGAAGTGTTCTCAAAGTCATCTTCTACAAAGGTCTTCACTTCTGGAAAGAAAGGCACCAGCCTACCCCTCAAATTATCAGTAGTCACCTCATCGGAATTCAACCGCCTAGCAAATATGGCCTCGAAGGTATTCTGGACTCCATCAATAATGTTGGCCATAGCCTTCCGTACTCTAGTTGAATCCGCATGTGCTGCGTCAAAGAAACCACGTCCTGTGACTACCGAAGAGTACCACCTAGAGAAGTCGTATCTATCATTCTCCTGAATAACTCCTCCATCAATCAACATCTGCAAAGGAGTATGCCTCAATGCCTCAAGACGCTGAATAACTTTGCTCTGATAAACTGAAGCATCACCCCAGGCCTGATCAACTGCCTCCATCCGTGCCAAAATACTAGAAGCCTGCTGAAAAGCAAGAGCAAGGTCTTCCATAAATTTTTGTCTCAGCACGGACTCCCGTGACCCACTTATCTGCCTCCTGTGCCATCTTCCCTAACTCCAACAAGCCACTGATTGACTCTCTGGGTATCTCAGCTGGGAGCTCTATCGTTGGAATCTCCTACCCACGAGGACGAGACAACTGCTGCACATATCCTATCAAAGCCTTATGCTCCCTTTTCAACTTCTTATATTTTCCTTCCTTTTTAAATAATCTGTCCTTGAGGGCATGGTAGGAGTTAGCACACTCCTCTACGCACCTGTGGGACGTCCTAACTCCAGAGTTGTGACAACATAGTTTTTGGGTACCGCTTCATCTCGGTCACAATCAACTTGAGGCACTGCCACGTGAAGGGTGCGAGAGCCATCCTCATCAGTGGATATCTTTGAAAACTTCCGTGCTCTCTTCTTTTGTGGAGGCGCGCTGATCCTGTTCAAAAACTCTTCCATTTCAACTGCTGGATCAATCTCTTCGCTGGGGCTTCTTCTCATCCTATCTCTAAGCCAATCAGGTACCGTTTACTGTATATCAAATGGTTGTTGTTCTTGTGCCTCTACTTCACAGACTTGTTCAACCTCTATATCATTCTAGTGAGGCTCATCGGCCTCAAGTGGCTGAGTATCTCCTGAAACTATATCATCATCATCCAAAGCCGCCTCTAACTCATGCTAAAACTGAGGGTCAGTAGCAGTCCCCTCATCGGTCTGCTGATCATCCCTAGTAGGTGCGTTGACGCTTTGGCCAACTGACTCCCTTCGTGGTGGCTGATTATCTTCTTGTACCACTTGCACCTGATTCAATGCATTCCTTTGATCAGCAAATAAAGAAACCTCCTGTATGCTTGGAGAACGTGTCTCCAATGGCGTGGGCGATTCAACTGCAACTCTTGGAGGCTTCGGCTGAACAGGCTCCTGCCGAACTGGCTCTTTCCTTCTAGATTTCGGACCTCGTGTGATTTGTTTCTTCCTGCTGGTGGTGGGTGTCCTGTGATCTCCCATCAAATTGTAAGTCAATGCAATCGACCTACTCTTCAATCTACTCACACGCCTGTCAACCCATGCTCTGGTAAACGTCAAGACCGGAATGCAAAATGTGTCCAAATCTGCTATCTCAGGCTCCGACCAATCCGGGAGTGGAAGTGGAGTATTTCTCACTACCTCATAATCTGGATGGACGACGTTCATGTCCTCATCCACCTGGTCTGGTGCCGGAATGACTTCACACTCCCTGATCATGTTTATTGGCTACCTAGAGAACATTCTCTTCCTGACTTCTGCTTCGTCCGATGCATCAGCACAATAATCCTCAATGTTTTCCTTGTGTTTAAACTCTTCTGACAATACCCATTTGATATTGTTATGCTGATCATAGTGCTGTCGGCTGGTGTGATAGGAAAAGTGATAAAACTGAAGCTCGCTCTCGGCTTCTCTAGCTGCCTGTAATGAAGGACACACTTCATCGGAATTGCCCATGACAATTGGGAAGTCAACACCTCCCTTCTTCTTTTTCTTCTGAATCTTATTGTAGCCAACCAATTGCCTAGATATCTCTAACATCAATATTCTGTTGGTTGGGTACTTAGGTAGCCTATATGGGTATGAGGAAAATCCTTGCAGCCTTATATAAGAGAACTTCAAAAACTGTATAAACCAGCACCCATACCTTTCAATCAATTCCTAGGCTTCCCTTGAGATCCTGTGATGCATCTGCTCTTGAAGTGTTCTCGTGATGTGCATGGTGAAGGTGTCATTGGCACGCTTGTAATAAGTGGTACTTGTCAAGTGTAACTGCAGACAAGCCTCGTGAATTTTGAACTGGTGAGAGCCACAACCAACAGGCTCCTTGTATGAAATTCCTCTATACTTCGTCATATGGGCCAACATGTAAATGATATAAGAGCCCATATAGAATGTCTTCATTCTTCTCAGGCTCAGGAGTTGCTCGTGTAAATTGTCACTGATCATTTCAGCCCAGTTGACGTAATCCTTTCCTTCCAGCACGAGGTTGATGTAGTAGAACATCCACGGCTCAAAAATAAACGATTGCGGGCAACCTCCAACTCGACTCAGCATCATGATGAGATCACAATACTCCTGTTTCAAGTCATCTGCTATGATTTGTCTCAGCAGCTTCGTACGAGAAGGCCTGGAGTTGCTCCTCCAGTGAGTATTGATTGTCTTTGTACATCTCTCGAATGTAGAAGCATACATTCGCTCAGCTCGCTCCCTTGATTTGTAAATCATGTTTCTATGCACGGGGATTCTAAAAGCTTCACCAATGGCAGCAGGAGTGAGGTTGGCGAGCACTTGTCCATCTGGTGACATGATTGACCTGTGATCCTTCTCATAGCAGTTGGCGCACTCCATCATTAGCTCCGAACACTGAATGGTTGGTGGGAAACCAGCAGCTGCATATAACCCACTTCGAATGATGTTGTGTGAAGTGGTCGAAGGTTGATGATTACCAATCCCCAGCATCTGATTCTTGAAAGTCTCCAAGTTGACAGAGCCCAAATTTGTATCCGCCAGCTTGCCCAACTTCGAAGTAAACTTCGACTCCAGCAAAAAAGACTTGCTCAGCTTCTTTATAACAGCTTGCCTGGATGCACCATTGTTGTCTTTGCCAGTTATCCTTGCCTCAGCCATCTGCAAAACAATAAACATCCATCAGCAAATTAACTTAGAAAAAATAAATAAAATGCTTTGCAGGGCTGCCAGTCGACTTCAAGAAGTTGCAATATTATTTCTCATTTGCAAACCTCAACTTCTCCAACAAATTCGAACCTTCAACACTTAGTAAGTTATGGCAAGTAAACTCAGCAACTTCACACTCTCAGCAGATTTTCTAAGTTGGCTGCAATAACTTCAATCAGCAACTAAACTCTTGTAAATTCACACTTCTCCAACCTCAAATAACTTAGCAAGTGTGCACTTCCTTAGCTTCAACAACTGCACTCTTTGAAATTCGAATTTCCCACTTGCATGGCAACTTCAAATCCCAGCAACAAATTCAGATTTCAGCCTTCAGCTTCAGCAAAAATTTCGAACCTCTTCAACAATTGCAGCCACAGCAAAATTTCGAACTCCTTCAGCACTTCAGTCTTCAGCAACAACTCAAGTTTCAGCCAATTCCTCTTCAAAAATTCGAACTTCTTCAACAGATTTCAAACTCAACACTAGACTCAGAGCAAATCGAGTTTCTTCAGCTATGAAAAAGAAATGAATAACCTTCAGCACTTATAGGAAAATCGAATTCTAGAAGAGGCTAAGTTTAGCCAGTGAATTAAATTTCCACTACTTCATTCGAATTTCCCTCCTCTGGCATTTTTCACACTTGTCTTTCGACGTCGAGAATCTCAATCTTCTAGAAGTTCAACTTTGACTGGCATGTCTTAATTCACTTTCGAAAATGTTTAATTTAAATTCATCTTTTAATCAATTTAATTCACCAGCCGGAGCTCTGTCTTGCAAATTTTATTTCTCTTCGGCTCTGGAAAAATTCATCTGTGAAGAACTTGATCAAAATCATCTAGGCAATTCATTTCGAATTCATCGTTCGAAGCATTATCCTTTCAAAAACCATTTTATTCAAATTTGCCTTAGAAAGCGTTGGCGAAGTGCAGAAGACATGGAAATCCATTTCTCATCGAAGATCATCAGTACCTAGAAGAAAATTTTCTTCAGAACTTGTCGAATCCATGGGTACACAACGAACGGGTTCATTTAAATTTTGAACCTTAGAAAAATATTATTCAATCAATTTAAATCCGTTCTTCACCTCTGTGAACATCCTGTTGCTCTGACTTGGGAAATTCTAAATCCATCCTGCAATGCCAGCATTCTCTAACTCCGTCACTGGAAAATTGACTCGTGCTCCAAGAAAAACTTCATCACCTTCATGTCTAGGCGTATTTTCTAAGGAAGAAAATACTTTGCCTTAGAAAAAATTTGAATCACTTTGCATTTTAAATTTATCTTTGCCTTAGAAAAATTTTCTTCATCTCAATCAACTTTGCCTTAGGCGCATATCACACTTCATGAGGAATATTCAACGCACCTAGCATATTTCATTTTCCATTCACCACCTTACACACACTTGAGCGCATTTGGCACTTGAGGAAGGATAATAACCACGCCTAGGCAATATTCTCCATCTTCACTTTCAATGCCTAGCATATTTAAATTCCTACGCCTTAGCAATATCATCTTGTACTTGGTGCATATCCCACTTGAAGGTGAATATTCAACTTTCAACGCCTAGGATCAACTTTGTTTTCACCACGCCTTGTATTTTACCTCACCACCTTAGGCGCAAATGACACTTGAAGAAGAACATTGACCACGCCTAGCATATTTTATTCACCCTTTACCTCTAGCGCATTTCACACATGCTGAAGGATGAAATTTGTAACTCCAAGAAGTAACCCTTTGACTTCTTTCTTTTGTCTTTACATGGCCCCATTTGGGTGCATTTCCACATGCATGAAGGATGGGCGCAAATGGAGGGTGGTGGAGGATAAGTTCATGCCTTAGAATCTTTTTCTCATCAAACTCTCAAGGTGGGCGCATTTTGGTATAGGAGGTGGATAAACTCTGTTGACCTCCTTGACTTTCTCCTTGCATGGGCGCAAATGACACATAGAGGAGGATATTTATACTTGGAAATTTTCAAGCACATCTCCCTTGATTGAGGGCGCATTTAGCCATGGGTGAGGGATGAGAGTTGATACTTAGAAATTTTTAGCACTTTGATTGCAAGGAGGGTGCATTTTGAGGTAGCTGCAGGATGAAACTTGTGCCTTAGAAATTTTTTATGCTTCTTCATCAAGCAGGGCGCATTTGGAGGCGGCAAGAGGATATCCAACACTTAGAATATTTTTTTATGCCATTAGCTCTTCCATGCCTTACTATAATAGTAAGTCTTTCAATTCTTGCATCTCCGAAGCCCAGAATGATTTGAAATTTTGAACGCTGGATCTTCACGACTTCATCAACCTGTTGACACTACTATTTCGGGTTGGCCTGCTATTTTTAGCCCATTTCTGAAGGTGGTTTGCTATTTATAGTAACTGTCTGCTTCTGATATCTCCACAACTCCGTTTGATTTGAAATTTGAATGACGTGCTCCTCACCACGTGACCTGCCTGTCGACATCAGCGCATGCAACTGATTTGCTATTTTTAGCCTGTTTCTGAAATGACTTACTATAAATAGTAAGTGCTCCGTTTGTCCTCAAATTTTATCAGTAGATAGCTTGAGAGATGCTGATCGCGGTGGTTTACACCGGTTTTCAAAAATTCTGACTTTTTACCCCTCTTTTCGGGCCCCGAAGCTGGAAACCCTAATTTGTCTTGCATGCATATCAAGTGATCTCCATTTGTTCTCGTTTCTGTTGCATTGCGATCAACTCTTGATTCTGGAGTGCTGGGAGGCGGCTGCCGAGATGCACTTGCTAAATATAGTAAGTTCCTAAATGAGTGACCATCTCCGTTTGCATGTCACGTCACTGCGAAGCTCTCGAAAAACCCATAAGGAATATGCAGACATGCAAAGAAAACCCTGACATGCAAACCCTAAAAATAGCCCTGGAAGACTGAATTTTGAAAGTTGTTATCTCATCCTGCATGTTATACTATCGTGAAGGTCTCAGAAAACCCAGAAGGAATATGCAGACATGCGTTGAAAAACTCTGCATCTAAGCCTTGAAATCTACTCCAGAAGCTGAACTGCTAAAAATAGTAAGTCGTCCGTTTCAGCTCAAATTTTGCCAAAGAGTAGCCTGATGTGCTCTGAATGCAGTGTGACGATCTAAACTTCAAAAGTGTTGACCGAATGCCCTGAATTACGCGCTTACTAAAAATAGTAAGTTGTCAGAATCTGATAAAATTTCAGTGGAAGCCTGCTGGAAGCATACCGACATCAATGTTGGCTTCAATTTTCAATTTATTCACTTCGCTTGACCTCAAATTGACCGGGAAAGTACAAACCCTAATTTTCCAGTCTTGGCCAAATTCACGTTTAAGCTCGCAAATGGGAACGTCCCCGGAAAGGCAGACACCAGAAAAGAGACGGAAAGAGAGAGAGAGAGAGACAAAAACCAAAGCCAAAAGACCAGAATGGAGCAAAATTTAGGGGTCCCCATTTTGAATGGGGCGATGTGTGAAAAGGTCACAACAGAGATGAAGTTCAAGGTAAATGGGAAACCACATGTCATCAAAGCCATCAGAGAGAGTAATCTGACGATGGTATCTTTTAGACAGATGGAGAGATTCATTCGTCATGATATGGTAGATTGGGCTGCAGAGTGTATGTTGTTACCAGCACAGCAGGAGCAGCAGAAGGGTGAGTACCATCCTGACATTCAGATACTGAGGACTAAACACTCTAAAGTGTTTAGTGACATTCCACCTGGCAGACCACCAGACAGAGGCGCCGAGCATATTATCGAGTTGGAGAAGGGCGCAAAGCCCATTATGATTACACCCTACAAACATCCGAAACGGCTCAAGGATGAGATAGAGAAAGCAATCAGTGAGTTGTTGACTATGGGGCATATCAGACCTAGCAAGTCACCTTTTGCTTCATCGGTGGTATTGGTGAAGAAAAAGGATGGATCACTTCGGATGTGTATAAATTACCGCCATCTCAGTAAGAAAACAATTAAGAACAGGTACCCGATACCCCACATCGATGATTTGATTGATGAGTTGCACGATGCTATCTTCTTCGCGAAGATTGACTTGAGATCCAGGTACCATCAGATTCGGATGAGGGAGTAGGACATAGAGAAAACCGCTTTCAAGTGCCATTGCGGTCACTTCGAGTTCTTGGTTATGCCTTTCAGTCTAACCAATGCACCTGCTACCTTTCAGGCCACAATGAACAGGGTCTTCAGTTCTCAACTGCTGAGATTTGTGTTGGTCTACTTCGATGACATTCTGGTGTACAATAGGTCACGGGAGGAGCATTTAGCTCACTTGGATACAGTTCTGGGTATTTTGGCTGAGGAGTCCTTGTATGCCAAGGAGTCCAAGTGTGAGCTAGGCATGACTGAGTTGTTGTATCTTGGGCACATCATCAGTGCCAAGGGAGTCAGTATGGACCCTGAGAAGGTCCGAGCTATAGTTGAGTGGCCAGTACCAGAGAACCTTACCCAGCTCAGAGGATTCATTGGGTTGTGTGCCTTTTACAGGAGATTTGTTAGCAGGTTCTCACGTCACGCCACACCCCTTACTGATTTGATGAAGAAAGGGGCATTTGCTTGGTCACCACAGGCTCAGGAGTGCTTTGACAGGTTTAAGGTGATTATGACTTCATTTCCAGTGTTAGCATTACCAAACTTTACGAAGTCATTTGATCTGTACTATGATGCCTCAGGAAAGGGCATTGGTGTCGTGTTGATGCAGGGAGACACCTATTGCTTTTGAGAGTAGGAAGCTTAGGGGTCCTGAGAGATTTTATAGCATTTATCACAAGGAAATGTTAGCCATTATGCACGCTTTGGCTAAGTTCAGACAATACTTGGTGGGCAATAAATTCAGTGTGCGTACAGATCACAATAGCCTGAAACACTTCCTTGGACAGCGGGACTTAATGAAAGACAGCAAAAATGGGTCAGCAAACTGCAATCGTATGATTTCAATATCACCTTCATTAAGGGGAAGCAGAATGTTGTAGCTGACGCATTGTCTCACAGACCTCAGTTGAATGCTATGGCACAGATCTCTGAGGATTGGAGACACAGGATTATTGCAGAGTATGCTAAGAACCCATGGGCTTCTAGCATAGTTGATGGGACAGAGCAGGATAGTAGATACACAGTTGTGAATGACTTGATCATTTACAAAGGGCGGATTTTCTTGGTTCCTAATTCAGAGTTGAAGGATACAATTATGAGAGCCTTTCATGATCTCCCTATGGCAGGCCATCCCGGGTATTTCAAAACATATAAGCTAGTACGGGAACGGTTTACTTGGAAAGGGCTAAAGACTGATGTTCTTCAGTATGTACGAGAGTGTTATGTTTGCCAGCAGAACAAACAAGAACACACATATCCTACTGGATTGCTTCAGCCACTTTTGATACCTAACAAGAAGTGGGAATGCTTATCAATGGACTTTATCACGGGTTTGCTGAAAGCCCAAGGTAATGATTGTATTTACGTAGTTGTTGATCGACTGACAAAATATGCACACTTCTTTCCGGTCACCACTACATTCACAGCATCGCAAACTGCAGAGCTTTTCTTCAGAGAGGTATTCAGGTTACATGGTTTGCCTCGGACTATAGTCAGCGATAGAGACAGTTGGTTCATGAGCAACTTTTGGCAGGAGTTGTTCAGACTTTGTGGGACCGAACTAACACCTAATACCAACTACCATCCGCAGACGGAAATTGTCAATAAGTGGGTGGAAGGATATCTACGCAATTATATAGCTGGACAGCAGAGAGTTTGGGTGAGGTGGATATACCTCTGTGAGTATTGTTATAATTCTACTCACCACATGACTATACAGATGATGCCCTTCATGGCATTGTACGGGCATGAAGCACCCAACCTTTTGGATTTGGTATTGAGTGATAGCAAAGTGCCTAGCGCAGGTGATATGATGCAGGATCAGCAGGATATTTTTAGGTCTCTCAGAGACAATATTCAGCGGGCACAGAATCAGCAGAAGCAGTATGTTGATCAAAAAAGGGTTGAGCGTTCCTTTACAGTGGGTGATATGGTGTATCTCATGTTACAGCTGTACCGTCAGTCTACTCTGTGGAAGAGTGGTGCAGAGAAGTTGAAACCTCGTTACTATGGTCCATTTCGAGTCACCGGACGAGTGGGCGAGGTTGCATATGAGTTGGATTTACTGGCGGATAGCAGGGTTCATAACGTGTTTCACTTTTCTTGCTTGAAGAAAGCATTGGGTCAGCATGTGAATCCCTCTCCAGTACTGCCACCCCTTGATGACAAGGGGATGTTGATATTAGTACTTGAGGCCATCCTTGATGTTAGACAGAGACACCTTCGGAGGCGGGTTATTAGAGAGTATTTGATCAAATGGAGAGATTTTCCGATTGAGGATGCTACATGGGAGTCAAAGGAGATTTTACAGCATCCAGAGCTGAGATTGCTTGAGGACAAGCAATTTCAAGGAGGGCGGACTGTAATGTCCCCTTCCTAGGCAGTACCGTTGATTTAGGGGTTAGCCTATTACTCAGACCCTCATAGGCTGACAAATGTGATTAGAAGGTCACTTGAGGCAGTTATCCAGCGTTTGGGAACATTACTCCAGCAGTTGATTCAGGTTTGGGCCTTAGCAGACACTTTCAGAGTGATTTATAGATACATACTATTTATAGTAAGTCAAGCAGGCAGGAGTTGCTATTTTTGGCAAGGCACCTGATGCAGTTGGTCAGCTCAGTTTCGACCCGGTTTGATGATTTGATGAGCAAACAGTAAATATTGAGGCATTTGATAATTATAAAATGTTTATTAATTTGACTTTATAATATAAAGTCACTTTAATGGAAATAATTAAATGTAATTATTTAATGGCAAATTATAAAGTATTATTAATACTTTATAATAAGGAGATAAATTAGTATTAAATGAGTATTTTAATACTCATTTAGAAAAAGGAAGCCATTATTTAATTATTCTGCCTAAGTCATTAAAGGGTGATTTAATTAATGTTTTAAATGCTCATTAATTGCCCTTTTGAAGGGGGTCGACCTTTTGAGAGAAGATATATATTTCTCCAAGACAAATCGAACTCATTATGTTATGATTATTCTAATTTGTCTTTATTTCTCTCTGAAAGCATTAGGCTTTGTGAAACAAGGGTTTCTGCAGATCATCGGATTTTGAAGAACGTTCCCTCTTCAGAATCAGGCATACTGAGACTGTGCAATACCAGTTGAAGCTTGTCAACAGGGTGACTTCATTCAGAGGTTACATTTGTGCTTACTGAGATAGATTCAGAAAGGGTTTGAGAAGAGATTATTCACCAGAGCAATAAGGCGACTTACTTATTCCTTCATTCAGTGATCTAGCACATTTCTCAAGATAGTACGGATTTCTTATCTGCTGGTACAAGCCGTACCTTTGCTGCAGCAAAGGCCGTACTTCTTCTCCAGCTAAAAACACCTTAGTTTCTTGTCTTCTAGTTTCTTCATGTTGGACGCCTAGGGTTTCTGGAGTCTCTGCATCCATTTCGTGGCTAAAGATATATAGATCAAAAGCTGGCTATATTGTACTTCTTCATATTGGCGGCTGCAAATAACCAGGTTTCTCTTGAATAAAAGTGTTGCCTTTTTCTTGTATGTTCGATTTTCTTCATTGTATGTGTCCAAAAGCATAATAAATACATTCGCCATCCTATGAGTAGTGATTTGATGCATTATTTATCATCTATGAATTTATTATGAATTTTATAGCATTTTAGATCAAAATCGCAATTTGTCTTTTATTGCAAAAAACCACCAAAAAATAAAAAAAATACAGAAAAACAAACAAATCCTTGCATTCTCAGTCAATGGTTGGGTTGAGAAACACCTAGTCTCTTACAGCTCTCTTCGGGAAAAGGATACCTTAGCTTGGTGTCTGAATCCCAAGGGTGCTTTCACTGTGGCTAGTGGATATCAGGAGTTGCTAGGTCGGAAGTATGGTAGGGTGGAGGTACCATGGTGGAAGAATGTGTGGAACAAGTTCTCATGGCCGAAGTGTAATTTCTTTGTGTGGACTTTCACTTGGAATAGATGCTTGACTTGGGATAATCTTCGGAAGAGAGGATTCCAGGGCCCTTTTGTGTGTGTTATGTGCGGATGCAATGAGGAAGATTCGCCCCACTTGTTTTTTCATTGTTCATTTTCTATGGTGCTTTGGCATTTTTGGTGGAGTGTCTGGAAACATCCCTGTATTCATGCTTCTTCTCTTGTTGAGTTCTGGAGCAGTTTGGGAAGACCTCCTTTTCAAGCCTCTTTCCTGCAAATTGTGTGGCGCATTGGTCCTACCTTCATCCTTTGGAAAATTTGACCGGAAAGGAATCGGAGGACTTTTCGTGGGGATAGACTAATGGTTCAACAGGTTTGGCATAGAATTGTTGGTATGATCCAGGAGACGGTGGAAGCTAAATGTGAAGTGGTGTATCCTTTGGAAAGGAGTGATGATGAGATTGTGAATAGATTGGGCCTCCATGGCTTGACTCCCGAATCTACTTGTGTTAGAAGAGGTAGGCTGGCTAAAATGAAAGTTCAAAGGGTTGGAAGATGGGTGTCTCCTCCAGCGAATGTCTTAAAGATCAATACAAATGGTTCCTCCAGGGGTAATCTGAGGCCTGTTGGGATAGGTGGCATTGGTAGAGACTGTTCTGGCTCGGTTGTCTTCTTTTTCTCCATTCATCAAGGGCAGCATTCTAACAACTTTATGGAGGGACCGACAATTCTCAGGGCTACTGAGCGTGCGTGTGCTTTGGGGTGGCGTAAGATTATCTATGAATCTGACTCACAGATTATTGTTAATATGTTGAATGAGCAAAATTTGATTGATGTTAATTGGTAGCTTGCTTTCGTTGTTCGTCAGATTCTGCAGATGTACTCCATGTTGGAGGTGGTGTCTGAAACATTCTGAGCCAAATTTTTCAATTTTTCAATTACAATGAGCAATGCAACACACATCCGTTAGGGTTAGCACTTAAACCAAAACGATGCGGAATACAACTCTAACCAAGAATGTACAACAGGATCCTGAGTTGGGCAAGGTGTAAGCATATTGTCAGAGGATCTCAAGGCATGCTGAAAAGTAACTCAAACCAAGAATGTGCCCAAGATGAACGAACATATGGTCAGAGGATCTCTACCAACTACAAGTGCTGAAAGTAAACTCAACACCAAGAATGTGCTATCCAACCCAAGGTGGGAATGGAGCTACCATTTGGCGGAGATTCTAATGAACTACAATGCAATATTCAAAATAAGATAGGCGGCAAGCCAGCCTCTTCCACTTATTTAGTGGGAAATACAATAAAGTAAAGAGCAGAAATGAGAATGCTGACAGTACTACTGTACAGCTTACAATTTGATAGAGAGTGTCTGCAAGGTATGAAGATTAGAAGCTCTCCAATGCTGCAATTGTGAATATGACCTCCATAAAGCTTAATATGACTTCCTAACACCAACCCTTCACCAATAATCAAATTACTCAAATCTGATATGACAGACCAGCGGCTTAAATATGAAAAACCAGCACCCCTTAGACTCACTAAAATGCACTTTTCTCACTCAATACTAACTCTATTGACATGAAATCAAATGCATAGCACCCTTAAGAAGATGGCAACCAAGTTTGGACAACAAAACCTCACCAAAAACCCTTAATCTTTTTTTGACACAAATCCCAATGAACTCAAATGGTACGGCCCTCTAAGAAGGGCGATTTTCTTCTATAAAATTCAAAGCTTTGTCAAAAAAATCTGAAACTTGTCAAATAGAGGCGCCCTTGCCAAGGAAACACAATGAGACAATACCCATAACCAGCATATTTTTATTTTTAAATATATGAGAGAAAACTACAAATCTGCTATGATATCAGCAACTCCAGAAAATGACATGAAATGCAATAAACTGAACTACAAAAGCAAAACTCAAGCTACAATGCAAACCTCACTACAAAATCTCTCACCAACAATCAAACTTCTCCACTAGATGCTATCTCTCAAGCATGAAGTCAAGCCAAGGCTAGGAGGCATTCATTCCTCGAACCAATTCCAGCACCATTTCGGCAACATAACAATACTCAGACATAAGATCATCAAATGAAGAGAAGAGGCCTCCTTATAAAGGCACAGCAAGGAATCTTCAGAAGCTTCTAGAAGAGAAGCCCTAAATTCAAATTTGAAATAAACGTTTTCCCTCCAAGAGATGGCGTCCACTTTTCAAAGCTTCACTTTGACTTTTATTTTTAATTCACCCTTCAAGAATAGGCGTCCAAACTCAAGCTTCAATTTTTGACTTTAATAAAATATAAAATTACCTCCATGAAGCGCCCACCCTTGAAGACCACTTTTTAAAACAACATTAAGTTATAAGACTAGGCCAAGGGGATAATATAACATTAAATATAACATTATTTAAATTAATTGAACTTATCTCTCCAAATGCATCCCAAGGCCAAAATTGAACAACCCAACTGAACTGACAGCTGAGGGAAGCCAACTGAACTGGAACCAACCTGTCTACTACCAAAAAAAGAATTTACTAAAAATAGTAAATTCCAGAAAGTGCCTAGAACGCAAAGCAAGTCACACCATTGCGAAGCTCTCTGAAAACCTAGAAAGAATTCGCAATTCAATCACCAAATCTCGAGCAACAACAACCTCCACAACAGGAAACCCTAATTTCACCTTCCGAGTAGCCTACGGGTCTCTGGAATAGGCCAACTGTCAACAAAAAAGATCATGCTCGAGAAGGGGACATTACAGTCCGCCCTCCCCAAGATTGCTTGCCAAAGGGATAATATAACATTAAAAATAACATTATTTAAATTAATTGAACTTATCTCTCCAAATGCATCCCAAGGCCAAAATTGAACAACCCAACTGAACTAACAGCTGAGGGAAGCCAACTGAACTGGAACCAACCTGTCTACTGCCAAAAAAAGAATTTACTAAAAATAGTAAATTCCAGAAAGTGCCTAGAACACAAAGCAAGTCACACCACTGCGAAGCTCTCTAAAAACCCAGAAAGAATCCGCAATTCAATCACCAAATTTCGAGCAACAACAACCTCCAAAATAGGAAACCCTAATTTCACCTTCCAAGTAGCCTATGGGTCTCCGGAATAGGCCAATTGTCAACAGAAAACATCATGCTCGAGAAGGGGACATTACAGTCCGCCCTCCCCAAGATTGCTTGCCCTCAAGCCATCGCAAGTCTGGATGCTGTAAAATCTCCTCATTCTCCCAAGTTGCATCCTCCAAAGGCAAGTTCTTCCACTTCACCAAGTATTCTCTGATTGTTTTTTTTCTCAAAGAACGCTCCCTAGAATCAAGAATCTCTTTTGGAATCAAAACTAACTGTACCTCTTCATCTAAAGGTGGTAACTGTGATGAAACAACAACATTGTGTCCAAGTGCCTTCTTGAGGCGAGACACGTGGAAGACATTGTGAACTCTGCTATTCGAGGGTAGCTCCAATTCATAAGCTACCTCTCCAACCTTTCTGACAATTTTGAATGGCCCATAGAAACGAGGCTTAAGCTTCTCAGCTCCACTCTTCTTAAGAGTAGACTGTCTGTAAGGCTATAATCTAAGATAAACCATATCTCCAACCTCAAAAGATCGCTCAACATGCCGCTGATCAGCGTACATCTTCTGCTGATTCTGTGCAATCTGAAGGTTGTTCTTCAAGGACTTCAAGATATCTTGACTCTGCTGTAACAAATCCTTGGCTTGAGGGGCTTTGCTATCTCCAAACACCAAATCAGCAAAGCTAGGAGCCTCATAACCATAGAGAGCCATGAATGGAGACATCCTTATTGACATGTGAAAAGGAAAATTGTAGCAATACTCTCCTAGGTGAAGCCATTTCACCCATGCCCTTTGCTGCTCCGAAACATAATTTCTAAGATAGCCTTCCAACCATTTGTTCACTATTTTTGTTTGACCATCCGTTTGAGGGTGATAACTAGTGCTTGGAGTAAGCACCGTACCACTCATCCTGAAGACTTCTTGCCAAAAAGTGCTCAGGAACTGTGATGAGCCCTGCTGGCTCTCAACTCAAACCCCCAATTTTTCTTAAGTCTTTAAGTGTTATTTAGTTTTTTAGAGAAAGATTGATAGACAGAAGAGAAGGGGCGCACATCATAAAGGCTCATAAAAAGTAAATTTGCACTATTTTCTTCAGAATGAAAGTGTAGATTGCATTATTTAACTGTGACAAATAGATTGCAAATGATACACATACCAGAATATCTCCAGATTATTTAATTAAAGAAATTAGCCAGTTTGATAGCCGGAAATGGTAAAATCAAGCAAATACGCATGCCCAAGCTCCAGATCTAACATCTCCCACTCCAAAATGAGATACAATGCCCTGGTAGAGGTAGACGCCAAGGTAGAAGCACAAAACAGAGCAAAGAAGAAGGCGTTTCATTTACTTCCTTCACACGCCTTTCCAGAATGCACAAAACCCAAGGAAATCCATACGGCCAAAGAAAGAATAGGAAGTATCCCTGCTGGAAGCCTCTGAATCTGAAGAAAGATGCGCCACCAGGAAGAAACCCTCTCTTATTGCAAACAACATGAAAATCTCAATATCTGTTTTCTGTCTGAATCTGTAGAACCTCTGAATGAAGCTCTCAACTGCACTGATTCAGCTGATCTCTCACAGCCTCAAAAGCGCTCAACACTGAAGAGTTATCGTTCCTCAATGGAAGAATTGTTCAAACCCTGATCACAGGAGAATGCACAGGAAATAGCACAAGGAAAAGTTGAAATTATCAAAAGATGCGTTTCTCATTGCCAGAAATGCCCTTTTATGCAAAGGCACGAATCCTAAGAAAATACGCCACTTTTAGGTTATTAATATCTTTTAAATAATATTGTCGATATTGGCATGGTGTGATGGTTTATAGGTGGCATTGTTGTTCTTGCCACCAAGGTTCAAACCCCATTGGGGTGGTATTATTGATTGGTTGTATCCGGTTCATAGCTCCGGTCAAAAGCGTTTACCCCTTGAATAAAAAAAAAATATATCTTTTAAATAATATTTAATCCATTTCAATAGTATATGAATTAAATACTTGGGCGCACTTATTCATTTAAGTGATTTAAAATATTAAATCACTTTTAGAGAATATTTAAGTGATTTAAAGATATAAAGTCAATTTGACTTTATAATTAAATATTAAATCAATTAATATTTAAATCACTTAAAAACCCATAACTCACTCAAAACACCATATAATCTTGTGCCGTCAGAAGCTGTCGACTCCTGCACTACCAATGCCTGCTGTGATCCAGTCACTGGGCTCTGAAAACCAAAACGATCAAACTCTCCAGAAAGTACCACTGACCCTCTAACCAATCCAGCTAGCCCACAAGGGTCCAATAAAGGGCTAACACACTGTTCCCGAGAATTGTCTAAAGAGGGGACATCACAGGAACTTGCTGTCCCTATCACTCACAATGTTTTTCGACAACCCATGCAATCTAAACACCTCATGAAAAAACAAATCTGCAACTTGAGCTGCTGAAAATGAACTAGTAATGGCAAAGAAGTGAGCAAACTTTGTTAATCTGTCCACTACAACATAGATACAATCTTTGCCTTGGACCTTTGGCAACCCTGTGATGAAGTCCATTGATATGCTTTCCCATTTTTGATTGGGAATGGGAAAAGGTTGCAGCAGACCAGCTGGTAGAGTATGCTCATTCTTGTTCATCTGACAAGTGGGACATTCCTGGATGTAGCGTTGAACTTCTCCTTTCAGCCCTTTCCAAGAAAATCTTTCCCGAATCTGCCTATATGTCTTGAAGAAACCCTGATGACCAGCAAGTGGAATGTCATGGAATGTCATCAAAATCTTCTTTTTGAGCTTAGAATCAACCACCAAAAAGATTCTACCCTTGTAGTGTATCAAACCTTCAACCACCTTGTACCTTTCATCTTGAAAAGTACCTTCAATGACGCTGGTTGCAAACTGATTTTTGGCATAATCAGCAAGCAACACCTCCTTCCAATCAGCAATAAGCTCACACAATGAGCTCAAATGAAGTCTTCTAGATAGAGCATCAGCCACAATATGGTTTTTCCCTTTGACATATTCAATGTCAAAATCGTAAGCTTGAAGCTTACTCACCCACTTTTGTTGCCTTTCGTTCAAGTCCTTCTGATGCATGAAGTGTTTGAGACTATTGTGATCAATCTTGACCACAAACTTGCTCCCCACCAAGTATTGTCTGAACTTAGCTAATGCATGCATGATTACAAGCATTTCCTTGTCATAGATGGAGTAGGTCCTTTCAACACCTCTTAACTTTCTGCTCTCAAACACAATGGGATGCTTGTCTTGCATCAAAACAGCCCCAACTCCTTCACCGGATGCATCACACTGTAGCTCAAAGGGCTTGGAAAAATCTAGAATAGCCAAAACCGGACAAGAGCTCATGATCTTCTTAAACTTATCAAAAGTATTTTGAGCCTTTTTTGACAAGCAAAAAAGCCCCTTTTTCATGAGATCAGTAAGAGGAGCAGCATTTTGTGAATATCCCTTCACAAATCTTCTGTAAAATCAACAAAGACCCAAGAACCCTTTCAAATGAGTCAGGTTCTTTGGAGGTGGCCAATCAACTATTGCCTTGATCTTTTCAGGATCAACCTTCACTCCATCAGCACTGATTATGTGACCAAGATAAAGTAGCTCCTTCATTCCAAATTCACATTTGGATTCTTTGGCAAACAAACTCTCTGATTCTAGGATGCTAAGCACTTCCTCCAAGTGCTTGAGATGTTCTTCCCATGTCTTGTTGAAGATCATAATGTCATCAAAAAATATCAATACGAACTTCCTCAACTGCTTCTGAAAGACTCTATTCATACAAGACTGGAAGGTAGCAGGAGCATTAGTCAACCCAAATGGCATGACTAAAAACTCGAAGTGACCATAGTGACATCTAAATGCTGTCTTCTCAACATCAGATCCTCTCATCCGAATCTGGTAGTAGCCCGACCTCAAATCAATCTTTGAAAAGAACTTGGCTCCATGTAGCTCATCAATGAGCTCATCTATCCTCGGAATGGGGTATCGGTTTTTGATGGTGCTTTGATTCAAAGCACGATAATCCACACACATGTGAATGGTACTATCCTTCTTCACAAGTACAACTGCTGAAGCAAAGGGACTCTTACTTGGACGAATGAAGCCCATCTCCAAGAGTTCCTTAATGTTTTTCTCAGTCTCATCCTTCTACTTCTTAGGGTACCGATATGGAGTTGTGATAATTGGCTTAGCCCCTTCCTTGAGCTCTATGACATGCTCTGAACCCCATTCAGGAGGTGGCCCAGGAGGTAAATCAGCAAACACTTTGCTCTTCTTGGTGAGTAGAGACTGAATATCAGGAGGATAGTCCCTCTTTGTTTCAACCGGACTAGCTGAAAGAATCATACATTCCACAGCCCACTCAACTTGATCATGACGAATCAGCCTTGCCATTCTCTTGAATGACACAATCCGAGGACCACCATTGGACATTCCTCTTAACACTACCTTCTTCCCATCGGATTGAAACTTGAGCTCCATGGTTTGCAGATTTAGAGAGATCTCTCCAAGAGAACGCAGCCATTGAATGCCTAGGACGGCATCCATATCTCCAATGTTGACTACATAGAAGTCATCCTTGACTTCATAGTTGCCCAATTGCATAGACATGTTTGAAATCTTCTTGGTGCAAGAAATGTGAAACCCATCAGCAACCATAACCTTGAAGCCTTCAAATTCTTCTATTTGCAGCCCCTTCTTTGCCACCACAACTTCATCAATGAAGTTATGCGTTGCTCCAGTATCAATCAAAGCAACCATTCGCTGCCCCTTAATCATCCCTCGAACTTTGAAGGATTCATTTTTTTTGAAAGCTCGAAAGTTGAGCCAAAGTACCCCCACTTCCTTTTTCATCTTCAGACTCTTCTGGAGCTCTTTCCACTTCACTATCATCAAAATCTAACTGCTGGTCTGAAAAATCAGAATTACTTTCTTCAGCTGAATAGTATTCAATTTGATGAATTTTGATTCCTTTTGGGCAAATATGATCTTGGGACCATTTTTATCTACACCGGAAAGATAACCCCTTTCTTCTGAGTCCGTTAAGTGTCTCTAGATCCAACCTTGTGACATGAGTTTTATGCTATTTGAACTCCTTATGGTGAGGTCTCTTTCCTTTGTCCTTCTTTTGAAATGATGGCTTGGAGTGAAATTTGGCTTTGGGAGCAGCCCACTCCATGTTTCTTGCTTTCTTCATTGCCTCTTGTAAGGAGGGAGGATCAAAAGCTTTAATCCAACCCTTGAGTGGCTCCATCAATCCTTCACTGAATAGGATCACCAAACGCCTCTCAGTGATTCCCGTGACCATGACTAAAAGTCTCTGAAACTCAGCTATGTAGGCATCAACTGTGCGATATTGTCTAAGTTGTGCCAACTCTCTGAAATGCACTTCTGGATCCTTTTTCTCAAATCTCTCTATGAGTCTATTGGTGAACTCATCATAGGTAGTGATAGACCGATGACCCAAGGTGACTAGGCCATGGTACCACCATTCGTGTGCTACCCCATCTAAGTGAAGCGTAGCAAACTTGATTGCCTCCTCTTCTGCCATGGGTCTAAGAGCTAGATAGTTGTCTAACTTCTCTATCCAAGCTCTAGCTGAACTGCTGTCACTCCCATCAAAATGTGGAAGCGTAACCTTGTTGATAGCTTGATGCAAATCCCTCTGTACTGTTGTTCCCCTATGTTCATGATATCTTCCTTGTCCTTTATTTTTCCTTTTATGGTCCATAAAATCATTGTAAGACATGTCTATCTTAATTTCATGAGGGAGGGAATCATACTCAGCACGGCCGATTCTCAACTATTCCACAAATGATGCATTCTCTTCCGGATCAGGTTGAGGGTTTACTGGTGCCAAGAAGGTGGGTTTGAATGGCCTGGAAGAAATGTATGTGCTATTTGAAGCAGGCTAAGCAGTATGTCCATTATGCTGGTTGGAGGCACTGTGTTCTCCGGTATGCCCTGGATTGTTCTATGGAATTGGGTTCTGGCCCATTTTCCCCATCATGAAAGATACCATATCCATTATGGCATCCATCTTCCTCTCGAACCTCTTTCCTGGACTTGGCGTTCTTTCTCTTCCCTTTCCACTTTCATCTCTATTGTTGGTAAACCTCTCATTACCACCTGTTGACCTCTCACCTTCCGCCATTTCTGTTTCCTGAGAAGACTCCCAATGAGCCCTCAATACCTCTGAAGTTGTCTGACCTTCTGGAACCTGATGCCACTGAAACTGACTTGTAGCCTTCTTGTCTTCTCTTGCTAAGTATCTTTTTTCTCTATCACTCATAGAAGGTTTGTTTCACAGGATGGCAGGATGTGTGGCTCTGATACCACTGAAATATTCTGAGCCAATTTTTTCAATTTTTCAATTACAATGAGCAATGCAACACACATCCGTTAGGGTTAGCACTTAAACCAAAATGATGCGGAATACAACTCTAACCAAGAATGTACACTAGGATCCCGAGTTGGGCAAGGTGTGAGCATATGGTCAAAGTATCTCAAGGCATGCTGAAAAGTAACTCTAACCAAGAATGTGCCCAAGATGGACAAACATATGGTCAGAGGATCTCTACCAACTACAAGTGCTGAAAGTAAACTCAACACCAAGAATGTGCTATCCAACCCAAGGTGGGAATGGAGCTACCATTTGGCGGAGATTCTAATGAGCTACAATGCAATATTCAAAATAAGATAGGTGGCAAGCCAGCCTCTTCCACTTATTCAGTGGGAAATACAATAAAGTAAAGAGCAGAAGTGAGAATGCTGACAGTACTACTGTACAGCTTACAATTTGATAGAGAGTGTCTGCAAGGTATGAAGATTAGAAGCTCTCCAATGCTACAACTGTGAATATGACCTCCATAAAGCTTAATATGACTTCCTAACACCAACCCTTCACCAACAAGCAAATTACTCAAATCTGGTATGACAGACCAGCAACTTAAATATGAAAAACCAGCACCCCTTAGACTCACTAAAATGCACTTTTCTCACTCAATACTAACTCTATTGACATGAAATCAAATGCATAGCACCCTTAAGAAGATGGCAACCAAGTTTGGACAACAAAACCTCACCAAAAACCCTTAATCTTTTTTTGACACAAATCCCAAGGAACTCAAATGGTACGTGTCATGTCCCCATTTTTGGCGAGCATCAGTGATCGTGAGATTGGCCTATCATGAGACCCTCGTAGGCTGACAGAATGGTTAGAGGGTCGTTTCGGAGCTTGACTCAGCGTCGGATTGGCAGTATTGATCAATTGGCTTTCGTTTGGGCTCGATCGGAGACATTTTGCAGAATTGCTATTTTTAGCAGTTCCTGGCAGGCAGAGTGGGACCACTGCTATTTTTAGCAGTTTGGCTGTGGCGGCATCAGGAATCATTTCAGAGTTCATCAGCATCAGACGGATCAGTCATCGGGTTAGAAACGAGGAAGATATTAATATTTAATGACATTTATTAAATATTAATTAATGAATGATTATAATATAAAGTTATAATTTAAAATTATAACTTAAGTGATTTCTCACTGAGGGGTGCGCCCAACATTAAAAGGGGGCCAGTTTGTGAATTAAATTATTATAAAATATTTTGGCTGAGAACTATTGAAAATAAAAAGAATTAAATTGTCAAATATATTAAAATTCCCTATTATTAAGGAATTCGCCCTTTTGAGAAGATTAAAGGGTTTTGCCTTGAAAGTTGAGCCATTATGACATTTGATGATTTGAAAATTTGCCAGTCTTTGCCAGAGGACGAAGCTTTAGGGTTTCAGACTCGAACGCATTGGAGAACGAGCCATCTCCGGTGAGAGCGATTCAGAGGATGTGAAATAACATCTGATTTATTGCCAGTTGAGAAATTTCTTCATTCAGGAGGAATTACAGAGCATCACAGTCGATATAAGCATCAGGGTTTCAGTAGAACAACATTACAGAGGAGTCTGTACTTGAGGCGTCCATTTTATTGACATTCTGGAGAACCTTTGAAGAAGCCGTACAAATCATTAAATGCATGCAGCAGGCCGTACTATCTAGTACCAGGCCGTACCTTCATCATCAGAGGTCAGAGAAACAGTTGCCAGCAAGCAGAGATTCATTCTAGTTCATATCAGGCGCCTATTCCAGAGGTTGTAGAGATTCATCAAAGGGCGTACCTTTATTGCAAATTAACTATCTGCTGTACCAGGGCCGTACTGCTGTACAGTACAGCCGTACTATCTTTTAGAGAAATTAATATCTCAGAGTTTCATTCAGTTGTTGCTTACAGAACATTTCATTCCTTCAGGCGTGCATTCTCAAGAGATTCAGAGGGTTTAGAAGGCGGCATAAGTTTATTAATTTATTATTCTTGCTGAAGCCGTACTGTACCTGGCCGTACCTCTGTCAGAGCCGTACCATCCAGTTTTGAGCTGTCTTTGGTTAGGAAGGAGAAACGCCTCTTTCCTTGGCCTCCTGCATTCTCCAGTACAGGCGCATGTTATCTGGGCATCATCAGAGATCGTCCTTCGAAGGGAGAAGTGCATTTATTACTTCAGCCGTACCAATCTGTACTTCAGTAGCAGCAAATACCAGGTTCTTGAAATATTGAAAATTCATTGTTTTGTTCATTGCATGTATCTGGGTATTATTGTAATCAGTAGAGGAAATCAAATAAAGATACTGGCATCCATATTCTTTCAATTCCAGAGCCATTTTATTTTTATTGAATTTATTTTCATTTATTGCAAAATCGTACCATTCATTTATTGCTCCAAAAACTCAAAAATGGCACAAAACCCAAAAACGTCAGAAAAACATTAAACTTCAGTCAGAGTCAGTATTAGGGGAAACAAGGGGTTTCTACAGTGGTATCAGAGCTAAATCCTGCCATCCTGAGGGTTTAGCCGTCTTCTGCAGCCGGAACAGTTAGGGTTTTACCAGGCATCATTCTTTCAGGCGAGCTTTGGTTGACAGGTAACAGGGTTCGATCTGGCAGCCGGAAATCATGGCTGACAGGTATTACAAGATTGATAGAACAGTTGATCTTAGAACAGAGACTCCTTACAATAACAGAGGTCAGAACCGTGCGGAGGTCTTGCATGCACTCAGAGAACTTAGTGCAGGTCAACGGCGGTCAAATGGTGTATTACAGCAGGTGGCAGTTGCACTTCAGAGACTGGATACTCCGAGGAGATCGTCACCACCTCGTGACGATGACAGAAGTGTTACAGGTTCGCGGAGAGCTCCTAGGTCAGTGTCACGGACAGTGGATAGGCCTATGAGGCCCACCTTCACGAGACAGGAGCCCGTTGAGGATATACCAGGTGAAAGGTATGAGGGTTTGTTCGCCGGCACACTTAGGGCAGCGAACAACGAGTGGCAGTTAGAATCACCTGAGATTAGTGGGAGGATTACCATTGACAGGACACCGCAGAGCACAGAAGGAGAAGTGATGAGCATGTTTCGGGAATATAGCAATCTACCTCAGAAGATTAAAGAAAAACTTTCTTTCGTGAGTTACGTGGATGTGCACCCGAGTCTTTGCCATAAGACGGAGTTCGCAAAACAGAACTATCTCACTACAGCTCGTGAGTTGTTTACACCTGGAAAGGATAAAGAATCTACATCTGATGATTATACAATTCTTCATGAGAGTGATTTGGTATCTTCAAACCCCTATGAAGTAGGCAGAAATTTAGGTGATGAGTTTGACAGAAGTGCTGATTTAATTCGAGAACACACTAGCACAGCTTCGGGTAATGGCTTACCTACATCGTCCTTGCATGAGATGACCCGAGAAATTTCTGCCCTGAAGGCCACTTCTGATTTTTATAACAGCGATGGTGAAACTTTGTGTGAGCATGATACAACAGCTGTGTCAGAGGTGCAAAGTAACCCTATTGAGTCGTCACATGAAGAGACTCCAGAGTTGGGTACTACAGATGCAGTTGGTATTGAGGACTTATGTTATGATGAGTCTGATTTTCTGGATCAGACCTTTGAAAACCAGCTAGAGGATTCGTATGTTGACACGGAATCCCAGGATCATGTGTTGGATGAGTATGCAGTTACTTGTGGAGTAGAAGCGTGCGAAGATATTGTTAGACCAGCAACTTCTACCGTACCAGTTGAACCATCCTTCGAGGTACAGAGCAGCAGTACCTTAGATGTTGAGGTGTGCATGGTTGAGAGCACACACGATGCTGCAGATCATGAGGAGAGTGATGACGGATCAGCGTCATATCATAGTGCATATGGTGAACCGGAAATCTTGTATGGGGGTCGTGAGTTTCAGAATCCTCATCATTTGGTTGGGCAACTACATGTGGATGACACTATGATTACTACCGCCCTTGAGCATTTTGACGTTGCTCGTCGGATGTTGACTACCTACAGTTGGAGTCCTTCTTCGACAGATGAGCACAGTGATAGTGGTTTTTCCCTTGCAGTGATACATGCACTCCGAGAAGCAATTGGAACGATGAAGCAAAATTACCTCAGATTACTAGCAGACAGGGATTTCCTTCTCGAGTGGGATTGCATTTGTTATGATGCATGGAAGGGAAAAGAGGAGCGGATCGCTGAGCTCACTCATGAGCGTGAGGTGACTATGGATTCATTGCAGAGCACCCAGTTGGCTCTTCGAGAGTCACAGTTACAGATTGAGAGGCTTACCGTGGCGTTGAGGTTAGCACAGTCTTCACCACCTTTGGATATCGTTCAGTCTTGCATGGCAGCGGTTGGTGAGGAGTATACACCCATGGTTCATAGCCGAGAGGGAGATGTTGAGGATGTGGTTACATCCAGCACGGTCACAGGAGCAGTTGATACGGGTAGGATGAGTGCACTTGATGAGAGTAGCAGTGAGTCTCGCATTGCACCCGGTTCTCATGAGATTAGTCCCGTGATAGGTGATGCAGGGCAGATTATTGTTAGTTCCTGTGACATGGTTGTTGATTCACTCGAGAGTTGTGTGACAACCCTTGATACTTGTCCATCTTCACCGCAGATTCTCAGAGTCTCATCCAGTTGGGAGATTGGTACTTGTGTTGATTTGTTTCCCTCTTCTGGAAGCAAATCAATCTTTTCATCCGATACAGTTGACTATGACCAGCTGCTGTTTGAGCCTAGTCAGGAGTACAACTCAGTTTATTATTCCAGCGATTCAGAGATGGATGATTCCGATCAGAAGGAAGTCATTGTGCAGTTTGTAAACAATCCATTGTTTGAATTTGATGGTGGGGTAATCTATGACAACCCACTCTTCGATTTGGACGTTGATCGTACTCTTGACATTAGTTCTGAGTTGGGTGATGATCGTAGTGTTTGGGATTGTTTCAGTGCATCGCAATTCCAAACCAGACTCACAGAGGAGTTCAAAGAGGTGTACACGGTGAGGAGTGCTTACGGTTTTTCCTTTGATCCACCTGTACATGATTCGTATTCGATGCACCGTACTTGTACACAGGGTGATTCTCTTGGAGCAGTTGAGGGGAGTAATTCATTACTGTGTGCAGAGTTACCATCTTCACAAGATGGGGTTGGCAGCTGCAGGTACTTGACTCAGCAGTTTGCGGGGTATTACTTGCAGGGACAGCAGTCCGTTTTACATCATGCCGATATGTATTTGACAGGGCTTGATACTTCTATGTCGCAGATTCATACAGGTACATGGTTACAGGGCGACTATGGTATTAGTCGGCATGATGGTTTGGACAGTTATCACATCCATGAGTATTTAGCAGAAGACAGGGAGAGATTCAGGATAGTGGATGCTTCTAGAGGTTTCTATCTCTGCATGACAGATGGATGTGGATTCATATTGTATTGGGATCCCGGTGGCGACAGCTTTGACACAGAGTTTTGGGTGGGTCCCATTGAGTTACTTCACTATTCTCAGCATGGTGAAGTTGGAGGCAGTAGAGCGCAGTGGCAGCCTGAGGAGGACCGTCACGACAGATTTTCACTCTGGGTTTGGGATCCAGGCATTGATTGCGCAGTTGAGTTTGATGATGCTACAGGAGATAGTTCGAGATGTGTGGGACATTACACAGTTTTCCTTTTGGGGCCTTCCGAGGATTGGATTTTGTTTGCAGTGGAGATTGCTTGGGGTCAAGCAATTTTAGGGAGGGCGGACTGTCATGTCCCCATTTTTGGCGAGCATCAGTGATCGTGAGATTGGCCTATCATGAGACCCTCGTAGGCTGACAGAATGGTTAGAGGGTCGTTTCGGAGCTTGGCTCAGCGTCGGATTGGCAGTATTGATCAATTGGCTTTCGTTTGGGCTCGATCGGAGACATTTTGCAGAATTGCTATTTTTAGCAGTTCCTGGCAGGCAGAGTGGGACCACTGCTATTTTTAGCAGTTTGGCTGTGGCGGCATCAGGAATCATTTCAGAGTTCATCAGCATCAGACGGATCAGTCATCGGGTTAGAAATGAGGAAGATATTAATATTTAATGACATTTATTAAATATTAATTAATGAATGATTATAATATAAAGTTATAATTTAAAATTATAACTTAAGTGATTTCTCACTGAGGGGTGCGCCCAACATTTAAAAGGGGGCCAGTTTGTGAATTAAATTATTATAAAATATTTTGGCTGAGAACTATTGAAAATAAAAAGAATTAAATTGTCAAATATATTAAAATTCCCTATTATTAAGGAATTCGCCCTTTTGAGAAGATTAAAGGGTTTTGCCTTGAAAGTTGAGCCATTATGACATTTGATGATTTGAAAATTTGCCAGTCTTTGCCAGAGGACGAAGCTTTAGGGTTTCAGACTCGAACGCATTGGAGAACGAGCCATCTCCGGTGAGAGCGATTCAGAGGATGTGAAATAACATCTGATTTATTTCCAGTTGAGAAATTTCTTCATTCAGGAGGAATTACAGAGCATCACAGTCGATATAAGCATCAGGGTTTCAGTAGAACAACATTACAGAGGAGTCTGTACTTGAGGCGTCCATTTTATTGACATTCTGGAGAACCTTTGAAGAAGCCGTACAAATCATTAAATGCATGCAGCAGGCCGTACTATCTAGTACCAGGCCGTACCTTCATCATCAGAGGTCAGAGAAACAGTTGCCAGCAAGCAGAGATTCATTCTAGTTCATATCAGGCGCCTATTCCAGAGGTTGTAGAGATTCATCAAAGGGCGTACCTTTATTGCAAATTAACTATCTGCTGTACCAGGGCCGTACTGCTGTACAGTACAGCCGTACTATCTTTTAGAGAAATTAATATCTCAGAGTTTCATTCAGTTGTTGCTTACAGAACATTTCATTCCTTCAGGCGTGCATTCTCAAGAGATTCAGAGGGTTTAGAAGGCGGCATAAGTTTATTAATTTATTATTCTTGCTGAAGCCGTACTGTACCTGGCCGTACCTCTGTCAGAGCCGTACCATCCAGTTTTGAGCTGTCTTTGGTTAGGAAGGAGAAACGCCTCTTTCCTTGGCCTCCTGCATTCTCCAGTACAGGCGCATGTTATCTGGGCATCATCAGAGATCGTCCTTCGAAGGGAGAAGTGCATTTATTACTTCAGCCGTACCAATCTGTACTTCAGTAGCAGCAAATACCAGGTTCTTGAAATATTGAAAATTCATTGTTTTGTTCATTGCATGTATCTGGGTATTATTGTAATCAGTAGAGGAAATCAAATAAAGATACTGGCATCCATATTCTTTCAATTCCAGAGCCATTTTATTTTTATTGAATTTATTTTCATTTATTGCAAAATCGTACCATTCATTTATTGCTCCAAAAACTCAAAAATGGCACAAAACCCAAAAACGTCAGAAAAACATTAAACTTCAGTCAGAGTCAGTATTAGGGGAAACAAGGGGTTTCTACAGTACGGCCCTCTAAGAAGGGCGATTTTCTTCTATAAAATTCAAAGCTTTGTCAAAAAAATCTGAAACTTGTCAAATAGGGGTGCCCTTGCCAAGGAAACACAATGAGACAATACGCATAACCAGCATATTTTTATTTTTAAATATATGAGAGAAAACTACAAATCTGCTATGATATCAGCAACTCCAGAAAATGACATGAAATACAATAAACTGAACTACAAAAGAAAAACTCAAGCTACAATGCAAACCTCACTACAAAATCTCTCACCAACAATCAAACTTCTCCACTAGATGCTATCTCTCAAGCACAAAGTCTGTAAAGTGCCTGACCAAATCTGATATAAAAACAGTGAATTGCAGTCTAGGTAATTTTGTCAAACACTTATCTTGTAACCTTCTTGGTTGCTGATTTTGTTTCCAGTTTGTTGTAGAGTGGTTTTTGATGCTTGTAAATGATGTAGAATGCTTGAAAATGAATGTAAAGATGACTAAGCAAGTAATTAAAATGATATGCAGCTCTTTTTGTATTTTTCAAATGCAAATGCACACCTACAGCCAAAAGGCATTTTCACAAACACTTGGCATGAAAACTAATTTAGTGATATGCAAGGATATATGAAAGATATTTTGACAAATTGATTGCATACAAACTCCTTATCTCTCCAATATGATATTGCAATGAAATAGAAGTGATTACAAGCTATAGATGAAGTGCAATCAGACTTATTACAATATAGATTTGACTAAAACTATCAATGCCAACTACCATACTCATGACAGCCTTACATATGTAATTTGATTGTTCATAATATGACTGTAATTACATTGCTATGATGCTGATTATACCAGCAAATGATCCCTAATGTAAATGAGACACTAAATGCAAAATAACTTCAGAAATGAAGAACCTGGTTTTGTAGCAGCACCCACAAATAAGCTTGTTTCTCTTTGATGAAGCTGAATTTGTCCTTCAAGAAAGTGTGTCAACCCTTCTCTATGCCCAGCAATGCCTCACAAATTTAATTGGGATTTATTGTGCCTCCAAAACTAAAATCGCCCCCTTGCCAAGAGGCCGCCCCTGGTTTTGCCTGGCAACTTTTTAGAAAAATAAATACAGCAGTATTGGCCTCCAAAATTGTT
Organism: Sequoia sempervirens; assembly: GCA_007258455.2. NCBI lineage: Eukaryota > Viridiplantae > Streptophyta > Pinopsida > Cupressales > Cupressaceae > Sequoia > Sequoia sempervirens. The sequence continues at coordinate 82,105 of VDFB02345479.1, forward strand.
ATAGAAATGATTGTTGACCTCAAAGCAATTGATCCCTCCAATACCCATAAAAATCTGACCACTTATTTGTGAGCTGGGAATGAAAATGCAAATTCCTCCATGGCTGATCTGCAAACTATAACAAAATTGCAGACCTCAGAATAAACCCAAATTCACCCAAAATTATCTTCCAATGATTGCATTAAGTCCAATGTGAAAGTCTGAGATAACCTCCACTCCCAACTAGCTAGGGTTGGTGTCACACGACTGAAACTAGCAAACTAAGAGAATTTTACTTCTCCAGCTATGACAAGCATTCAAGCTCTCCAATATTTAGAAAATGTAATTCACTCCAGGATGTCTCAAATGCCCTCCAAAAGCCCCTTATAAATAATTGACAAGAGGTTTCAAGAAGCTTCTAGAATAAATTATTATTTTATTCTTTTAAGTGACTTTTTAATTTTATTTTATTTTTAGTCACTTTAATATTAAATTAATTAAATATAAGGTTACTTTTTAATATTTTATTTTTAATAACCTTATAAGTAATTAATTTAATATATTCCCCTTATTGCTCCAAATTGGGGACATGACAAAGTCGAGCCAAGGCTAGGAGGCATTCATTCCTCGAAGCAATTCCAGCACCATTTCGGCAACATAACAATACTCAGACATAAGATCATCAAATGAAGAGAAGAGGCCTCCTTATAAAGGCACAGCAAGGAATCTCCAGAAGCTTCTAGAAGAGAAGCCCTAAATTCAAATTTGAAATAAACCTTTTCCCTCCAAGAGATGGCGTCCACTTTTCAAAGCTTCACTTTGACTTTTATTTTTAATTCACCCTTCAAGAATAGGCGTCCAAACTCAAGCTTCAATTTTTGACTTTAATAAAATATAAAATTACCTCCATGAAGCGCCCACCCTTGAAGACCACTTTTTAAAACAACATTAAGTTATAAGACTAGGCCAAGGGGATAATATAACATTAAATATAACATTATTTAAATTAATTGAACTTATCTCTCCAAATGCATCCCAAGGCCAAAATTGAACCCAACTGAACTGACAGCTGAGGGAAGCCAACTGAACTGGAACCTGTCTACTGCCAAAAAAAGAATTTACTAAAAATAGTAAATTCCAGAAAGTGCCCGGAACGCAAAACAAGTCACACCACTGCGAAGCTCTCTGAAAACCCAGAAAGAATCCGCCATTCAATCACCAAATCTCGAGCAACAACAACCTCCAAAACAGGAAACCCTAATTTCACCTTCTGAGTAGCCTACGAGTCTCCGAAATAGGCCAACTGTCAACAGAAAAGATCATGCTCGAGAATGGGACATTACAGTGTCTTTTACCCACATCCCGCGGGAATGGAATAGGGTAGCTTACTATTTGGCCAAGTGGGCTTCGAAGAATAATGATCATTGGAGGGTTGAGGGTTGGGGCAGTTATCCCTGGACTATTGTCAAGATTTGGAGAGGTTCATTTCTAGTGATTTGGATGGCTGAGGTGTCTGCTGCTATGTGGGTGATGGTTTTTGTTTTGGCTGGGTGTTGTGGTGCTTTCTTTTCTTGGGAGCCTTTTGGCTCCATGATCTATTTGTACTGTTAATTTTTGTATCTTAATAAAGTTTTTACCCCTCTTTTTTTAAAAAAGGAAACAAAAGGGAAGGGACAAGTCATATGCACAATTAAGAACACCTATCTTCCCCAATAGCAGCACTAATGTGCTGCTTATCATTCAAATTGCTATATCAAAAATGGTTTGAAGCTATGATCATTAGCCTGAAGATTTAGTTTAGCACATGTCCAACAGATTATCTTCCAAACCAACCAAACTGGTTGAGGCTGCAAATCACATACAATAAAAGTAAAGTGATATTGGGTTAAACATTCAGCCAAACTTCATTATCATTGTTTATTAATTCTAGTTGATTCACTGAGAATCACTTGGCAAGTTGAACTGATGATTTCCAGCTGGTGAAACATGCAGACTCCTAAGGATTTTCCTACTCCTACATCCGCAAAATCTACTGCTGTAAGCTTAATTCAACTTCAATTGTACTAACTAAAAGATTCCTACCCTGCATCTAAAAAATCTGGTGCTATAAGATTTATTCAACCTCAATTGTATTAACTAAAACCAACATTCCAAAGGATGGTTTCTATATTAAAGTCAGTCAGAACTTTAAAATTAACATTGAAAACTTCTTCCTCCCTTTTCTTTCAAATGCATACAATTAGTAAAAACAATTCATAGTTTTAATTTATGTTTACCAAATCAGAGAAAAACCTAGGCATACCTGAGTACAGTAGGTTTTGGAATCATAATTCAATTCAATTCACTTATGGATATGTCCAAGGTACACTTTTTTGTGCACAAATTCATTTGGAATCCTCCATGTGCATAAACAGGCAATTCCAACTACATCAAGGTGATTCCAGCAGAGGGCAACAATTTCAATGTGTTTTGTTCGACTTTTGACCATCAAAATTGCACCCTAAAACATAAAACGACGGTCATTTTCACTTGTGTTTTGTTGCTGAGTAAGCTGCACCACAATAAGATTCACAGTTGCCAGTGTAAGCAGCACCACAAATTTCTTCTGATTCTGCAGCCATTTTTGTGTTACGTATGCTCTTGGTGTAGTTTTGGCTTTTGGATGGCTATTTGCATAGGTTAAAAGAACCTTCAATAATAATCCGTGTTCAATCGCAATTTAAATTAGCTTGTATTAGTATCAATCTTTTTACTTGATTTAGAAGTCTGACTCCTAGATTCTTGCTTGGTTGGGAACTGGTGGTGTAGCCAGCCATTGACTGCTGAATTTGGGATTATGGGTAGGAGTAGCTAGTCACTTTTTGAGGAGTCATATAGCCAGCCCTTTAAAAAAAATTGCCATACCAGCGTACCATACCCACATACCCCTACCTATACCCAATTCCAATTCAGCAACTCATATTTCAACAAATGTCAGAAAGTTCCAAATTCAAATATTTAGCAGTGATTGTTTATTGGACTTGATTGACAAGTTGAAATGGGGTGCCACCAAGCATAAATACCCTGCCTTAGTAGTAATTGGAGAAAGTTTTAGCACACATCTTATGTTAATGCTTGAAACATTTCTCATATTTTAAGCTTTTGATGACAACCATTATATTTTCAGCCTGGTAGTAGTTCAAAAGTTGTGAAGGAAAGGACAGAACCAGCAGCCTTTTGGAATGCACTGGGTGGATGTAATGTCCCCTTCTCAAATGTGATCGTTGCAGTTGACCGTTGGCCTATTCTGGAGACCCGTAGGCTACTCGGATGGTGAAATTAGGGTTTCTAATTTTGAGGAGGTTGTTGCTTGAAGTTTGAAAATCGGATTGCGGATTCTTTCTGGGTTTTTAGAGAGCTTCCCGGTGGTATGGTCAGTTTGGCATTTCGGGCAACTTCATGAATTTACTATTTTTAGTAAATTCTATTTTTGGCAGTGGACAGGTTGAGTTCAGTTCAGTTGGTCTTCTTCTTCAGTTGGTTCAGCTGGCACTTCCGTTTTTGGCCTTTGGGTGCATTTTCCATGGAGAGATAAGTATTTTCACATTATAATATTATATTTTAATATTATAACACCCCCCCCCTTGCCTAGCATTACAACTTAATGTTGTTTTTAAAAAAGGGGACCTAATGGGTCAATACTTCATTAAGAGATAAATTATATATTTTGAAGTCAAATATTGGGGATAAATGAAATGGACGCCTACTTGAGGAGAGAGGGATTTTTTATAAAGTGAAATATTTTATTAAATGGAAAAGGACGCCACTTTTGGAGGGAATGAGTTGAATTCAAAATTAGAGTTTGGGCGCCCTTCTTGAAGCTTCTAGAAGGCTCTCTTCATGTTTTTATATTCAGGCCTCAGCTCTTCATTTGGGATCTTTTGTCTACTATACTGTTATGCTGCTGGAATGTCTTCAGGCAAGCTTCAAGGAAAGCATACCTCCTAGCATTGGGCTCATCTTCTTGCTTGAAAGATAGCAACAAGTTGAGAATTAGATTGTAGTTGGGTTGTTTAGCATTGTAGTTGAGTTTCATTGCATTTGGTAGCTGTTATTCAAGCATTTTGTCATATTTCAAAGTTGCTGATGTTGCATGGTTGTAGGTAGTTTTCATTAATATATCAAAACATAAAAAGGATATTGTTCTGGGTGTTTGTCATATCATCTTTTCTACTTGGGGCGACCCTACTTGCAAATTTGTGGAATTTTTAATGAAGTTTCTGATTTTTCCTAGCTAAATTGCCCCTACAAGAGGGTCGTACCATTTAGGAATTACCTTGGGATTTGTGCAAAATAAATGGGAGATGTTTGGTGAGGTTTTAAGTATTCATTTTGGGCGCCTTCATCCTTAGAGCAATCTGCAATTCGTTTCATGTCATTAGAGTGATATTTGAGCAAGATATGAGCATTTGAGTGAGTATTATGTTGCAGATTTCTTCATTTTATGTTGCAGGTCTGATATATTAGAATCAAGAAAGTTGTTCCTTTGGTTGGGATTGAGCATTGGAAGTCACATTTGGTATTTGGAAGACATACTATTCAGTTGCAGCAATGAAGAACTTGAAAACTCTAGATTTAACTGAATATCCTGACATATTGTAAGCTGTTAGTAGTACTATCAGCCATTCTTCTCCTATCTCTCAATTAATCTATTGTATTTCCCACTGAATAAGTGGAAGAGGCTGGCTTGCCGTCTATTTGCTTTCAGTTAAGTAGTTTAGGGACCCTCTGACCATATGCTCGCCATCACTCGGCGCCATTCTTGGTTAGGGTTACTTGAGTTCATCATGCATTGATCCTCTAACCATATGCTCGTCTGCACAGGCGCATTCTTGGTTAGAGTTCCTTTCCAGTTTGCATCTGCATTAGACCCTCTGACCAATGCTCACACCTTGCCCACATCGGGATCCTGGTGTACATTCTGGTTTGTAACAACCTAACCGGTCTACGGTTTTAAAAATTCAACCATCTATCCATTTCAGCTGAAGAACAACTAACTTGTTTTCATTCTAGGGTTTCCAAATCGTTTCAACTATTCATTTTAAATTTCCAACTAACTTCTAAGTTTCCAGGTTCAGCTGAAAGGTAACATCTAACTGTTTCCAACAACCGTCACACAAAAGATTAAAACTAAATAACTGTCAAACTAGGGTTTCATTTGCAGCTAAAAGAGAATTCAATCCATATGTCGTTACACTATACACTTCATCAACTAACTTTTAATTTCATTTTCAGCTGAAAAGATACTATAACTATAAACATCTAACAGGAATTGCAGAAGAATAATAATTACTTTTCTTTGCTTCCAGAAGATAATGAATAATTGCTACAGCTATGAAACAATATAACAGCTGAATAAATTCAGGTAGCTATCTCACTAAGTATCTGAGAATCCTACAATGTTCATTAACATAAAGAATAGCATTCATGGCATAGATGAATAGAAATTCAACTACCATTGCATGTACCTGGATTTACGAGAGAGGAAGAAATCCATTTGTCATCATCTCCATACTATCTTACTTGGAAATCTTTGTCGAGGGAAAGAGAATTATCATCAGGGGCTTTACCGCCCAACCAAGACCTACCGGTCTCCCAAGTTTCTTCAACTGAAGAACCCGCCCTTCACGAGGGTAATCAACATGGATCGATTTATCATCATGCCTCTGAGCCTGATGTCCACGAACCTATACCACTGATCGATCCTCCCTCTATAGGTACCTCCTATCAGAAGAATCATCCTGATCAGGGTATATCTGGCCATGGAAGCTGACATTGCCAAACGGGCATCTACCTTGGCCAAGGATTTTTCTATTAATTATTTGTGGCATCACCGTGCCGTCAGCACGCATCCTTGCTCGACATGATAATTCTTAGATTAAAGTCTAATTTTACATTAGCAAGTTTGTTTATCAATTCTTTTTAGTTCGAGGTTATATCTTAACCATATGATTAATATTACCAGAACTTGGTTTGAAATTATATCTTGTTTCAAGATTTATATTATTCTAACATGGTCCCCAAAAGCCTTTCATCATATTTAAAAGTAAGTTGATTCCTTCTTGTTCATACACAAAGATATACTCAACTCTTAACTTAACCCTTCTAAGTAATAATACACTGCTACTCTCAAGCTAATGAGGAGAGATTAAGGAGTCTTATTCCTCCATTTATATTAATTCATATTTCCACAATTCATCTTGCTCAGAGCTTAAGCATGATCTTTCTCATAACACGGAAGATCACCTTGACTATTTTCTGCTCAAATTATTCACAGTACGAGGTCTAATTCACATTGACAGGTCTGATTAATTTTCCCTCCAGTTTAGGGTTATGTCTAAACCCTAAAGTTTATGCAAGAGAAAAGAGTGATTGATACAACAATGGTAATTTCAAGACTCACATTATAATTATTCCCAAGCAGTCTCAATTGAACAAAGGTAAGGACATGTTCAGCTTCTAATTCAGGGAAAAGGAATTTGGCTTAGCTATGCCTATTTAGATCTTTAGAAAAATTACCAAATGATTCAACAGAACCCCGATACAGATTTAATTCAGCGTATGGCCTTATAATTCAAACAAGAATGATCTTGTTGAAAAATTCTACTAGTGACCAAGTTCAGTGTTAAGAAGAAAGAATATAGAATCTTATCTCAGATTTGATTTACTCTTCGATTGTCCAGAATTAAGGTGATTTGGAACAGATTCAGGTTCCAAGAGAATTTGAGTGGACCACAGTGATTCAAAATTTAAGATTGTAAAAATTGACTTCAGATCCAGCATTACTGCAGACCCATCAGGAATAGAGGATTGAATTCAAAAAAAACTAGATATCAGTTTGATAATTCTAACAAGAGAAACCAGTTCATCTCCTATTCACTCAAGCATTTACCATTTATTTAAATATGATCTTCTGGTAGAATGATTTGCTTTCAAATTAGTCCTATGCACATAGTTAGATTCGATTACCATCCGGTAAGTACTAACCAAAATGCTGTAGGTTAATCCATCGATACCAAATACAGAGGAGGTTTTTGCTTGCTACTTGCCTGGAAATTTAGTTCGAATCTTGATATCATTATACCTCACCCCACCGCACTTCTCCAGATTGTAGACGTGCTAGGCAGTCTCCAACTCAGCAACGGATTCATCAGAGCCTTGCCGTAATACCACAAAATTCAACAAAGGTCAAGAGGATGGATGAACGAAGGAACTCGTATAGAGTCGATGATTACAGAGAGATCGATGGACTGAGAGAGAAACAAAATGAGAAAACTTCTTCCCCCCCCCCGCCGTTGAAGATAAATAATGGAAACCCCTCTTATTTCCCTCAATGAAGCTCTATGAAAGATCGATAGCAAAAGATGGAAACTAGCGGAAGAATGAAGTGTGGGCGTATCACAGAAAACTAACAAACATTGCTATCAAATTCCCGCCAGCGTTCATGGAGTGAGAGCAGAAAACAAATGCCCCCAAGAGAGCTCCCCACTAACACCCCCCAAAAACTGCTCTAAAAATCTTCCGCCAAGACTATAAGAGCCACGCGACTACCTGACTTCCCCTTCTTGGCCGTTTCAAAATGAGGTATGAAAGAAAAACGTCGGGAAAAACTTCCACTTTCTAATTCATTTTTATTTTTATTTTTAAACCTTTCTTTATTTCCATATTTTAATTGATGGCATTAGAATTTTATCTTTATTATTAATTAATATGATTTAGCCATTGCAAATAATATATATATATATAAAATTATTCTTCTCAACTCACAAGAGAATATTATTATTAATTAATATTATATTTATAGACCTTTTGAAACCTCCTTAATAGGTGACTATTGACATATATATTTAAATTGACTTGCTTAATCGATATATATATATAATTACTTATGGCCAAGGTAATGATGCCGACGTAACTGTCTTGCTCCGACTATAGGTTTGATGATAAATTGATCCATCATTAACCACGTCCTCTCCCTGATGATATTTCCCTTCTCCTCGCGGCGTCAGCAATCCTGCATCCACTGGCAAGGATTATGGATTAGATCATTCTCAACGGCTTAATAATATATATTTAAATTTGATCTTCTGATCTCGTTCAACTTCTCTTGAACAATAAATTCACTGGCCAAATAAAAAGTTAGTTAACATTACAATTATGATAAAAGAACAACTATTCATTCCCGATGTCATAATCACATGAAAGCAGTTATCTACAACTAACATTGCATTTGAAATACATAACCAACATAGTCTCAATGTAAGGGATGTGACATGGTTAGAGTTGTTTTCCGCATCGTTTTGGTTTAGAACTAACCTTAACGGGTGCTTGTTGAATTGTAATTGCATTGCAAAAAACAAAAAAAAAAATTGTCCAGACCATTACAGTGGTATCAAAGCCATGATTCTGCCAACCTATGCCCTACAGTGATTCAGTTGTCAGATGAGTGACAATGATTGCAGATACTTCACCAAAAGTCAGGCCAGAAGACAACAGACACAGTTTTCGTCAGTGCCAGAAGCAGATACTTTGTCAGAAGCTTTTGAGAGAAATAGGAAGAATAATAGATACTGGTAAAACAGTTGAGAACATGGCAGAAAGTCATAAGCAGGCCATGGATGAAAAGGATGAAAGGATGGAAAAGAAGTTTGATGGGATGATTAAGTTGATGTCTCGGTTACTTGCACAAATGGACTAGCAAATTCCTCAGAATCATATTCCTAATCAAAACCATGCTACAGGAGAAAACAGTGGAGTCAATGGGAACAATGGTAATGGAGAGAGTAGAACTATTGGTCAGCATGAGGCCACCTCTAGAGGATCAGCCTCTAGGCCTCTCTTTCCTACATTCACTCAGAGGGAGGAACCGCAAGTTGAAGCTATCATTCCTTTTGCAGATAATGCCAGGCAAGCCTACTTGGAGTATGCCACCATACCCCCTGATCTTAGAGACCAATGATCCTTTGATCAATTCTTGAACCAAAGAAACAGAAGAAACGGAGGAAGAGTTGATAACCGTGCTCATATGGCTCCTAGAACCGATTATCAACAAGCCCTTGGGAAGGTGTCATTGGCTCACTTCGATGGAAGTGATAAGTGTTTAGCAAGATCGTGGGTTCAGAAGTTAGACAACTACCTTTCACTTCGTCCCATGCCAGAAGAAGATGCCATCAAGTTTGCAACGCTTCATTTGGAGGGAGCTGCCCATGAGTGGTGGTACCATGGTTTGGTCACGCTTGGCCACAACCTCATTCGAACCTACGATGAAGTCACCAATAAGCTGATTGATAGGTTCGACACTAAGGATCCTGAAGTGAAATTTCGTGAGCTTGCAGAATTGAAGCAGCATGGCTCCTTGGATTCCTACATAGCTGATTTCCAAAGGCTTTCTGTGATGGTGCCCAACATCACTGAAAGAAGAGTGGTTGTATTGTTTTCTGAAGGATTGGTTGAGCCCTTGAAAGGGTGGGTTAAAGCCTTCGATCCACCAAGTCTCGAAGAAGCCATCAAAAAGTCTCGAAGTATGGAGTTATCAGCCCCTAGGCCTAAATTTTCACCAAAGCCATTTGGTCACAAGAAGGATAAGAGGCATTTTTCAAATCAACAAAAGAAGTTCCCACCCAAGTTGACTAAAGAGCAACGTGAACAGCTCAGAAAAGAGGGCAAGTGTTATACATGTTTGGAACCTTGGGTTAAGGGTCATAGATGTCCTGGAAGAGGGCGTTCTAATCAAATGGGGGCTTATTCTGATTATGGATCAGAATCTGATATGTCTGATCAGCAGTCTTATTTTGGGGACAGCGAGGAAGAAAGAGCTCTAGAAGAGTCCAATCATGAGCAAGGAGTTGGGGCCCCTATTGCCCAACTCTCTAGTTTCCAAAAGAACGAATCTTTCAAGGTTCGTGGTGGAGTTGGAGGTCATCGTATTGTTTCCTTAATTGATACTGGGGCAACACATAACTTCATTGATGAAGGTGTGATTGCAAAGAGAGTTCTCAAAACAAAAGAATTTGAAGGATTCAAAGTCATGGTCGCTGATGGGTTTCATATTTCATGCAACCAAAGGGTTCCTAACATGTCTATGCAGTTGGGCAACTATGAAGTCAAGGATGACTTCTATGTGGTTACTATTGGTGACATAGATGCAGTACTTGGTATACAATGGTTACGTTCACTTGGTGAAATCTCTCTCAATTTACAAACAATGGAGCTCAAGTTCCAGTCTGATGGAAAGAAGGTGGTGTTAAGAGGAATGTCCAATGGTGGTCCTCAAATAGTTTCATTCAAAAGAATGGAGAGGCTGATTCGGCATGATCAAGTTGACTGGGCTGCAGAATGCATGGTCCTTCCGGCTAGTCCAGTTGAGACAAAGAGGGACTATCCTCCAGATATTCAGTCTATACCTACCAAGAGGACTAAGGTGTTTGCTGATTTACCTCCTGGGCCGCCTCCTGAAAGAGGAGCTGAGCATGTCATTGAACTCAAGGAAGGGGCCAAATCAGTCATCACAACACCATATCAGTATCCTAAGAAGCAAAAGGATGAGATTGAGAAAAACATAAAAGAACTCTTGGAGATGGGCTTCATTCGTCCTAGCAAGAGTCCCTTCGCTTTAGCTGTAGTTCTTGTGAAGAAGAAGGATGGCACCATCCGCATGTGTGTGGATTATCGTGCCTTGAATCAAAGCACCATAAAGAATCGGTATCCTATTCCTCGAATTGATGAGCTCATTGATGAGCTACATGGTGCCAAATTCTTTTCGAAAATTGATTTGAGGTCGGGCTACTATCGAATCCGGATGAGAGGTTCAAATGTTGAGAAGACGACATTCAGATGCCACTATGGTCATTTCGAGTTTCTAGTCATGCCTTTTGGGCTGACTAATGCTCCGGCCACTTTCCAATCTTGTATGAACAGAGTTTTTCAGAAACAGTTGAGGAAGTTTGTGTTGATCTTCTTCGATGATATTCTCATCTTCAGCAAGACATTGGAAGAGCATCTCAAGCATTTGGAGGAAGTGCTTAGCATTCTTGAGTCAGAAAGCTTGTTTACCAAAAAGTCCAAATGTGAATTTGGAATGAAGGAGCTGCTCTACCTTGGTCATATAATCAGCACTGATGGAGTGAAGGTTGATCCTGAAAAGATCAAGGCAATAGTTGATTGGCCACCTCCAGAAAACTTTACTCATTTGAAGGGGTTCTTGGGTCTTTGTGGCTTCTACAGAAGATTCGTGAAGGGCTACTCTCAAAGTGCTGCTCCCCTTACTGACCTCACTAAAAAGGGGGCTTTCATGTGGTCAGAAAAGGCTCAAAGTGTTTTTGACAAGTTCAAGAAAATCATGAGTTCTTGTCTAGTGTTGGCTATACCAGATTTCTCCAAGCCATTCGAGTTGCAATGTGATGCATCAGGAGAAGGTGTTGGTGCTGTTTTGATGCAAGACAAACATCCCATTGTGTTTGAAAGTAGAAAACTAAGGGGTGTTGAAAGGATCTGTTCTATCTACGACAAATAAATGCTTGCAATCATGCATGCATTAGCCAAGTTCAGGCAATATCTGGTGGGGAGCAAATTCGTGGTCAAAACCGATCACAACAGTCTCAAGCACTTTATGCATCAGAAGGATTTGAATGAAAGACAATAGAAGTGGGTGAGTAAGCTTCAAGCTTACGATTTTGACATTGAGTATGTCAAAGGGAAGAACAACATTGTGGCTGATGCTTTATCCAGAAGACCTCATTTGAGCTCATTGTGTGAGCTTACTGCTAATTGGAAGGAAATGTTGCTTGCTGATTATGCCAAAAATCAGTTCGCAACCAACATCATTGAAGGTACTTTTCATGATGAAAGGTACAAGGTAATTGATGGTTTGATACATTAAAGGGAAGAATCTTTTTGGTGGCTGATTCCAAACTTAAGAAGAAGATTTTGATGACCTTCCATGACATTCCACTTGCTAGTCATCAAGGGTATTTCAAGACATATAGGCAGATTCGAGAGAGGTTCTCTTGGAAGGGGTTGAAAGAGGAAATTCAACATTACATCAAGGAGTGTAACACTTGTCAAATGAACAAAAATGAGCACTCTCTTCCAGCTGGTCTACTGCAGCCACTTCCCATTCCAAATAAAAAATGGGAAAGCATTTCAATGGATTTCATCACGGGATTGCCTAGGGCTCAAGGCAAAGATTGTATCTATGTTGTGGTGGATAGATTAACAAAATTTGCTCATTTCTTTGCCATTACCAGCTCATTTTCAGCAGCTCAAGTTGCAGATCTGTTTTTCCATGAAATGTTTAGATTGCATGGGTTGCCAAAAAACATTGTAAGTGATAGGGACAGCAAGTTCTTAAGCACCTTTTGGCAAAAAGTTTTCAGGATGAGTGGTACAGTGCTTACTCCGAGCACTAGCTATCACCCTCAAACAGATGGTCAAACTGAGATAGTGAACAAATGGTTGGAGGGCTATCTTAGAAATTGTCTCGGAGCAGCAAAGAGCATGGGTGAAATGGCTTCACATTGGGGAGTATTGCTACAATTCATCCTTCCACATGTTTATAAGGATGTCTCCGTTCATGGCTCTCTTTGGTTATGAGGCCCCTAGCATTGCTGATTTGGTGTTTGGTGACAGCAAAGCTCCTCAAGCCAAGGATTGGTTGCAGCAAAGTCAAGATATTTTAAAGTCCTTGAAGAACAACCTTCAAATAGCACAAAATCAGTAGAAGATGTACACTGACCAGCAGCGTGTTGAGCGTTCATTTGAAGTTGATGATATGGTTTATCTTCGACTTCAGCCTTACAGACAGTCTACACTCAAGAAGAGTGGAGCGGAGAAGCTCAAACCTCGCTTCTATGGGCCATTCAAAGTTGTCAGAAAGGTTGGAGCAGTGGCTTATGAGTTGGAACTACCATCAAGTAGTAAGGTCCACAACATTTTCCATGTGTCTCGCCTCAAGAAGGCACTTGGACACAATGTTGTTGCTTCATCACAGTTGCCTCCCTTAGATGAAGAAGGGCAGTTGACCTTGATTCCAAAAGAGATTATTAATTCCAGAGAGCGTTCTTTGAGGAGGACAATCAAGGAGTACTTGGTGAAGTGGAAGAATTTACCCTTGGAGGATGCTACTTGGGAGAATGAGGAGATTCTACAACATCCAGACTTGCGATTGCTTGAGGGCAAGCAATCTTGAGGAGAGCGGACTGTAATGTCCCCTTCTCAAATGTGATCATTGCAGTTGACCGTTGGCCTATTCTGGAGACCCGTAGGCTACTCGGATGGTGAAATTAGGGTTTCCTAATTTTGAGGAGGTTGTTGCCTGAAGTTTGAAAATCGGATTGCAAATTCTTTCTGGGTTTTCAGAGAGCTTCGCGGTGGTATGGTCAGTTTGGCATTTCGGGCAACTTCATGAATTTACTATTTTTAGTAAATTCTATTTTTGGCAGTGAACAGGTTGGGTTCAGTTTAGTTGGTCTTCTTCTTCAGTTGGTTCAGCTGGCACTTCCGTTTTTGGCCTTTGGGTGCATTTTCCATGGAGAGATAAGTATTTTCACATTATAATATTATATTTTAATATTATAACACCCCCTTCTTGCCTAGCATTACAACTTAATGTTGTTTTTAAAAAAGGGGACCTAATGGGTCAATACTTCATTAAGAGATAAATTATATATTTTGAAGTCAAATATTGGGGATAAATGAAATGGACGCCTACTTGAGGAGAGAGGGATTTTTTATAAAGTGAAATATTTTATTAAATGGAAAAGGACGCCACTTTTGGAGGGAATGAGTTGAATTCAAAATTAGAGTTTGGGCGCCCTTCTTGAAGCTTCTAGAAGGCTCTCTTCATGTCTTTATATTCTGGCCTCAGCTCTTCATTTGGGATCTTTTGTCTACTATACTATTATGCCGCTGGAATGTCTTTAGGCAAGCTTCGAGGAAAGCATACCTCCTAGCATTGGGCTCATCTTCTTGCTTGAAAGATAGCAACAAGTTGAGAATTAGATTGTAGTTGGGTTATTTAGCATTGTAGTTGAGTTTCATTGCATTTGGTAGTTGTTATTCAAGCATTTTGTCATATTTCAGAGTTGTTGATGTTGCATGGCTGTAGGTAGTTTTCATTCATTTATCAAAAAATAAAAAGGATATTGTTCTGGGTGTTTGTCATATCATCTTTTCTACTTGGGGCGACCCTACTTGCAAATTTGTGGAATTTTTAATGAAGTTTCTGATTTTTCCTATCTAAATCGCCCCTACAAGAGGGCCATACCATTTAGGAATTACCTTGGGATTTGTGCAAAATAAATGGGAGTTGTTTGGTGAGGTTTTAAGTATTCATTTTGGGCGCCTTCATCCTTAGAGCAATCTGCAATTCGTTTCATGTCATTAGAGTGAGATTTGAGCAAGATATGAGCATTTGAGTGAGTATTATGTTGCAGATTTCTTCATTTTATGTTGCAGGTCTGATATATCAGAATCAAGAAAGTTGTTCCTTTGGTTGGGATTGAGCATTGGAAGTCACATTTGGTATTGGGAAGACATACTATTCAGTTGCAGCAATGAAGAACTTGAAAACTCTAGATTTAAATGAACATTCTGACATATTGTAAGCTGTTAGTAGTACTATCAGCCATTCTTCTCCTATCTCTCATTTAATCTATTGTATTTCCCACTGAATAAGTGGAAGAGATTGGCTTGCCGCCTATTTGCTTTCAGTTAAGTAGTTTAGGGACCCTCTAACCATATGCTCGCCATCACTCGGCGCCATTCTTGGTTAGGGTTACTTGAGTTCATCATGCATTGATCCTCTGACCATATGCTCGTCTGCATAGGCGCATTCTTGGTTAGAGTTCCTTTCCAATTTGCATCTGCATTAGACCCTCTGACCAATGCTCACACCTTGCCCACATCGGGATCCTGGTGTACATTCTGGTTAGAGTTGCTTTCCGCATCGTTTTGGTTTAGAGCTAACCTTAACGGGTGCTTGTTGAATTGTAATTGCATTGCAAAAAACAAAACAAAAAAAAATTGTCCGGACCATTACAGTGGAAGGCAGAGTTATGTAAGCCAGAAGCGATCCCAAGAAACCAGTGTAGATCCTCATTTATATGCTTGTGAATTTGACAAGGGTTTGTTTTTTATTTGCTCGGACTGTCACTTTTTTAAGCTTCTCAGGATTAGTTTTCTTTTTCTTCAATTACTTCTCTGCTTGATTACATTGAAAAGACTAATAGTTAATTTACTTTTCTTGCACTAATTTGGTACCAATTGTAAGCTTGCTTCAAAACCAATCTTTTGAAGAAATTAGCAAATTGGCACTAGAAAAACTAATTTTCTGTGTTTGTTGTTTGTTTGAAAATTGCAGAGACATTGAAGGTGGTTGGCATATTGCAACACTTATATCTTCCAGATTGATAAGAACTAGCTTGTTTCACCTTTTCTTTGTCAACAGTTTGCTGAGTTCTCCTATCAAGATTGTATTGTCTTGTAATTTTGTATTATTTTTGGCAGCTCATAGAAGTCTTCAACTTCAGTCAAGATGACCTGCTAACAGAGAATATCATGGGTATTGGATACACATGGTGAAGTTTTTATCTGGATTGGTCAGCATGTAGGGACTAAATTGAAGCAACAAGGTTTTGAGATTGGCCAGGTTAAAGAAAATGTTTTTTATAATAATGTGTGTGCCTTCATGTAATGCATGCATGTGCTTGAGAAAAATGTGGCCTAGCTATCTCTGTGGCCTCATTACCTTACCATAGTTTCTAATTGAAATGGTACAAAATTTAGCAGAAATACATGGAGCGTGCAGCCTTATTTGAAGGGTTATCTCAAGATACTCCATTTTACAAAGTAACTGAAAGAAATGAACCATCTTTCTTCACTAGGTATTTTGCATGGGATGCTGCCAAGGCTGCGGTACGTTGTCTATTATGTTAAATTTTATATAACATGTGATAACTTAGTTAAATGCAGATCTAGGGCAATTCATTTTGGAAATTTAATATGACAAAAATAATAATCTTCCTGGCAATTGACTTTCTTATAAGAAAGTGCTGAAAACTTGATTAATTGCCAACTCGTTGCATTGCAGACAGTGATCAGTAAAATGTCACATGTTTCCATATAACTCACATATGGCTGTTTTGAATGCTGAGCATTCTGTGATTATTTAAGTGCGTTTTTTAATCATTGCAGATCCAGGGAAATTCATTTGAAAAGAAGCTTTCAATTCTTCAAGGAAAGCCTGCTCAAACTGTTGAGGTCAGAACTGTAAATATATCTGATTTTCAAATGCTGGGTTTCATGATGTACAGTATATACTGAAACAGAATCGTATATACTGAAACAAAATCATATTAAGTATTACTAAACATTCATTGTGTTACGACTTAATCCTACTAAATGGCAAAAATTATAGAAAATCAGATGTTAAACCCAATCAGGAATGTTGGCATAAGAAAGAATTATAATTGTTGCCAAGTTGAGTTTTGAATTGGAGGCATTTATCGAAGTTAAGAATCAATTCTGTAACAGAACGTATTGATAGATGTATAGCTACTTTTGATTCTTCAAAAAGAGAAGTATGTGCGTTTGTCAGTTGAGAGTCAAAAGTAGTCAAGCAGGGGACTTACTTAAAAATGCTGGATGTGGTTTTAATGGCATATTAAGTCAGCGGGTTTTCAATGCATCCTGAGATAAGTCTACTAGTAATGTAACAAAGAGAATAACAAGGATTGTAGTAGACAAAAGATGTGTACGAAATGAGTAGCCATCTACCCTGAATTCATATGAACAATGACATGAGTAAGCAGAGTGAAAAGAAAGGAGAGACACTCAAGATAACAGGAACAAAGGAAGGACAACTAATGGAAGAAAGAGAAAATCAATCAAAACTCTGATAGGAAAATTAAGCAATACATGAAGGAAAATGTGTTCTACGTCATGTTGTGAATCAATATTCAATCCTGTACTTGATATTATATGGCTAGATTTGATTAATGAAACATGCAAAGGAAACCCTGGACCAAATAGAGAGAGGGCAAGAAACAGAGCTTAATGGTGATGAAATTGAGGGAACAGATATGACATGGTCATTAAGAAAATCAGAATCAGCAATATCAACCCATACCCATACATGCATATCTTATTTAATTTAGTTAAATGTAATATAGCTGTACCCTTGTTGGTGTACCCATGTGCCCTGTTTCAAAATGATTTCCTCATAACCACACATGTATCCCACATTGCCAACTGGAGAATTAACAAGCATAGGAGATATTCAAATAGAAAGCAATGGGAAAAGACTCCTTTATGACAAGTTCAACTTGATTCCATATTCCAAAATGAAAAGGTAGTGGATTGATTGGGAGCAAATGAATGGATTAAACCTGACACAGATTTAGTCTGAATATATGGAAGGCAGAATTTATAAAGTCTCCTATATACTAAATATCCCACAATCCATTAGGGGGAACAACCACTTAATCCCACTAAATGGAAAAAAGTATAGAAAATCAGATGTTAAACCCAATCAGGAATGTTGGCATCAGAAAGAATTATAATTGTTGCCATTGAGTTTTGAATTGGAGGCATTTATCGAAGTTAAGAATCAATTCTGTAACAGAACGTATTGATAGATGTATAGCTACTTTTGATTCTTCAAAAAGAGAAGTATGTGCGTTTGTCAGTTGAGGGTCAAAAGTAGTCAAGCAGGGGACTTACTTAAAAATGCTGGATGTGGTTTTAATGGCATATTAAGTCAGCGGGTTTTCAATGCATCCTGAGATAAGTCTACTAGTAATGTAACAAAGAGAATAACAAGGATTGTAGTAGACAAAAGATGTGTACGAAATGAGTAGGCATCTACCCTGAATTCATATGAACAATGCCATGAGTAAGCAGAGTGAAAAGAAAGGAGAGACACTCAAGATAACAGGAACAAAGGAAGGACAACTGAAGGAAGAAAGAGAAAATCAATCAAAAATCTGATAGGAAAATTAAGCAATACATGAAGGAAAATGTGTTCTACATCATGTTGTGAATCAATATTCAATCCTGAACTTGATATTATATGGCTAGATTTGATTAATGAAACATGCAAAGGAAACCCTGGACCAAATAGAGAGAGGGCAAGAAACAGAGCTTAATGTTGATGAAATTGAGGGAACAGATATGACATGGTCATTAAGAAAATCAGAATCAGCAATATCAACCCATACCCATACATACATATCTTATTTAGTATGACCCCTGTCTATTTTAAGGAGATGGCGAAGTGGAATGCATGTAAATCCCCAGAAAGGAACACAAGAGTATCTTTTAGCAGATTAGGTGAGAGAAAAAATAAAATCCAACAAAGAATGGTTGAAAGAGTTGAAACAACTGAGTTACGTGGTAAACAGGCTGCTACAGCAGCCAGTTATTCCAGCAAGATGGAGCAGATCCACATGGATTAAAATGGCATCCCAATGAGAATAAACAATGTTCTTTTTCCAAGGCAGTCATTATCAACAAAATCACCAAACATATATATGGTTGTGGGGAACAAATGTTATTTGGAAGGCATAACTAACACCTATAACATATTAACAATGGATGCTTAGAAAGGTCTAAAGCATTGCTTGATGGGTGAGAAATCTTGAAATTTTGAGAGGTATTAGGACTAAACTTCATGAGGCCAAAAATTCCATCATTGAAAGAGTCAAGCATGAGATCTTAGACGTAGGTCTTTTCCTACAATCATCCATAATTGAGTTACATAGGCTAAGGTAAACAGATTTCTTCTAATATCACCCTTGTAATGCCCACTACTTGAAAGGCTATGAATAGGCCTTTGAATGCGGATCATGAGAAAAAATGAAAATAGATTGTGTGTCTAATGAAATAGTTTGGTGATAACAACTTTGAGTGAAAACCCATTCAAGTAGGGAAAACCCTCTTACCAAGTAAACAAAGGTGAAGGAATTGAGCTTTAACAGACCGCTTTTTCTCATTTGTGATTGGAGATCTCACCAAGTTAGGTGACCACATCTATTCTTGGTGCAGCAAATGCAGTAGTAGTACGCACTAGCCATGTCTATCCATGGTGACAACTAAAGAAGCCTACCAAGTGATTCAATATTCAAACTCAAACGTACTAAAAAATGGGTGCAAGTGTTTGAACCCTAAGCATTGCTAGCTCAAAACCTAAGATCTTTCACTATGGTAATCGCGAAAACTAAGATGTTGGAGGAATACAATGCTTTTTTCATTAGGACCTTGACAAAAGCTTATGAAAAAATGAAACTCGTATAAAGCTCAAATGGGATGTCATGGCTAGGAATACAAAATCTAGGCACTAGAAGCTTTCTGATGAGTGTGGAGAGGCATGGGAACAAACCAATGATTTGTTGCCACCCTGGGAGGACTTTTAAAGGTTGTCTACTTGTGGTGCATCGAACCATTGTCAAATCTTTTAAGACCCTTAGGTGGTTAGCTGATGATGTCCCCCATACATTGAACAAAGAGAATTTTAAAAAAAGGCTAGTTTATTGCGTGCTAACAGTTAGCCAAACAACTGCTAATGAATAATGATGATAATAATTGAAGAGATATGTTGGCCCCTTGCAGTAATTGAAGCCTGAAGATACTCCAAGAGAGATTTTGAAAAGCAGTTTAGGAATTTAATTGCTTGTTGATCTTGGACATCATGCTGGTTGGAGCGCAGTTTAGGAGATATTTTCCTTTTATTTTTTGCCTACGGTAGTGGAGGTGCCATTTTAGAATTTTCTTTTAAATTATTGTATTGTTAACAACAATATAGCTGTTAGGACTAACTGCAATTTGCAGAATTACAAAGTACTTATACAGTACTTAACTTATGAAAAGACAGTAATTATTATTACCATGACATAATTTTTTAATAATAGAAGCAAAACCAAAGAAAAAACACAAAGTTAAGAGTAGCCCAGCCCTACGTCACGCTGGTTTAAACTAGCAGCACAGTATTTTTGTGAAAGTGTTCTTTTTCTCAAAAGAAAACCACCCCAAATTGAAAAACCCACAAGTTATTAATAACTCACAAGCTATTGAATAACCTGCAACTTTTTCCCAGGTTATTGAAAAAAACCATCCACCATTGCCTATTTAGCCTGTAATTTTCATTAACCATAGTTTTATCAGTTTTTCACTTTCAGTCCAGAATCAAACTATTTCAGAATTCAGGTGAACAAAGGAATCTGCCAATCGAAGTTTTCAAAGGATGGTCGTCATTAGCAAATCAGGGCACGCCTCAGTCATTCTTTTTTCTCTTTCTTTTTTTATGTTAAATAATAAATTAGGGTAGTATTTAACAAATTCTATTTTTATGTCTTATGACATATTTTTGTTTCTCTTTCTATGATATTTGGCATGACTAATAATATAAAAAAAAATCTATATTTTTAATATATTTCATCTTTTTTAATTTGCCACAGTTTTACATGTCTTTCCCATTTTAAACCAGAATAATCAAATTCCATTTACACTTTCAGTCTCCCATAACACTAACATGTAAATGGAATGTCACTACAGTTTTAATATTCTTAATATTGTTCAATCCTATTTTCTCCATGGACTATCTAGGAGTTCCATTGACATGCTTGGGCACTTTAGCACACCGAGGAACAAGACCCTCTGCAATTGAGAGTATTGATTCTTCTTCTAACATATCCTCTCAAGCCATACTTCTTTGCTTGGAGCTCCTAATCAGAATCTAATAACGTTATTTTTTATGGACAATCTAAGAATTGAACCTAGCAACCCCATTAGTATGTTGAGGCACTCTGCCACTGGGTTACCAACCTCTTGGTGGTTCAGGGTATAGATTGTTCTTTCAAATATTACACCTCAAGGCATAACTATTTACTTGAAGCTCCTATTGTTGTTCTGATGCTATATTATTTTCCAAGGACCAACTAAAACTGAACCTAGGTTATCACGTTAGCATGTTAGGGTACTCAAGGGCTGAAATACCATCGTCTTTGGGATCGGGAGTTCAGAGTGCTCTTTCCCATAGAGAAAATATATGCCATTTTTTACTCTCTAAAAATAATAAAGAATTGAATAGTAACTTAATTTCATTATTTGTAACATTTACAGAATAGCATCAATGCCAGAATTATAGTGCAACTAGTTCAAATTAAGCCATAAGAAAAATTCAGCATGGTATGATTTGTTACCTGTATCGATTGAAGTCAGCAGTTATGGCTACTATTGCTGCTTCTTTAAATTCAGTTGGAGTTGGAAAGTCCGGGAAACCTACAAAACAACAATATTATAATTTAAATTTCAGATAATAGTTTTAATTCAAAAACTCAAACACGAAGATGCTATTTAGTATTTACAATAAAATTGTGGCCAGCAACCATTGACAGTTTAAGGCCAAAGTTATAGGCTAAGAGAAACATACACTAGTTATAATAAAATTGAAAGCGGCATATGTAGTTTCAGTGTTGTAAGGTTTCCAGAGTCCATAACAACAGTGAAAACGTTTCTGGAAAGACCTACAAAGAAGAAAGTCTGAGATCTAGCTCTGTAATGTAACAAAAGTTCACACATGATGATCCAAAACCTAGATGGTTTCAAAATCTCCACAGCTAAGATGGACGTCCAATTTGATATCTGAGATCCATTAGCAGGCCGCAAGAGGATTCTTTCCCAATTACCTCAAATACTAATTAAATTTTCAAGCTCATGAGTAAACCTAGCCTTGTCAATTGCATTAAAACATTGCTGGAAAGAAGTAATAAATACCTTCGGCGAGGCTGATGGCATTGCAACGCTGGGCAAGATGAGATAACTCCTGAATAGGCGAGGATTTTAACTTTAATGATCGCTTTGATAACTTCCTCTCCATTTTTCTCCTGCTTTTGGTTTTTATCTTCTGCTCTCTTCCACATACATTCTTCTGTAAATCTGTCCGTTGTGTTTGGTTTTATCCCAATTTGAATATCTTAACCACTCTTCAAGTGCAAATGCACAAATAATAATTTGAAAAGCGGGAGGTTTTTGAAAAAACATCATTTCATTTGAATTCTTTTTAAATTCATTAAATTAAAAGCCCTTAAAAATCATTTAGTACTAAATAAATAAAAATAACAATAAACATAAATTTCAAGAAGATTCAATAACTGCAAGGGTTAACTTTGTATAAGTAAACCCAAAAAAATTACATGGGTGTGTTTATGTTGGGGTGTTAAAGTTATTTTTTATTTTTCAAGTTTATATTTTTGGTGTAAATATGTGTGATTTTATGATTTGTTAAAATATTTATAGATTGTAAATAATGTATATTTTTAATGAAATAAAAAATAATTTTCAATTCATTTATCTGAATTGGATTCTCCATTAATTTAGAATGTAAAGATGAATTTTGATGGTGCATCTAGAATTAGTATGGTTCTTATTAATTTTAAGATTTTTTTTTCTTTTGACAAGTGGCAAATTTATCAAGAGTATTTCATTGTATCTTGGTTGTCAATTGAACAATGAAGTAAAAGCTTTGGCAATCTTGGAAGGGGCTGATTTGGTGGTTGTTTTTGGATTCAAACATCTAGAGGTTGAAGGTTACTTCTTAGTGATTATAAATGGGTTGAAGAAAAATGTTTTTTGTGATTAAAAATTAAAAATTATTGTTGAGGAAATTGTTCTTTTAAAAGGCCATTTTGAAAAAATTAAGCTTAGTCATTGCTTGAGGGAAGCCAATGTGATGACAAATTGGAATTTATGCATGTGGTTAGCGAGGGAATCATCCTTTGGTTGGGAAACTAGCATTCTAAATTTTAGAATCCCTCACAATTATTTGGGAGTGATTGTGTCTAAATATGGTGCAAATTCTTGGAAAATTCAAGCAATCTTTTAGAGTGCTTTTAGATTCAATTGTGTATATTTTTTGCATCTAGAGTTTAAAGGCGACTTCCTGGCAATTATAAATCCAGGCAATATTAAAAAAATTTATTAATTTCTTGCATAACCTTTTTGTGAAAGAAACTACTCTAAATAGGTTATTGAATCCATAGTATTAAAGAATAGCAAGGATATTCCCATAAGATAACACCAAATTTACCTTGGGATACTCTTTTGCAGATAACCCAACAAGAAGACACTACACTAGTTGTTATATTATTAAAGCAAACATGGTTAGAATATAGTGAGACTTTTATCTATATAAATATTCTTGGGTGGTAAGCAATTCATTGCACTCCTCCATGTAATCACTCTAACAATAAATAGGGATGCCTAACAACAAAACCATGTAACCATGCATCCCACATCATGCCTTCCTTTGGATCCCATCACAACATGTAACTTTCTCAATAGAGATGATCCTCTAGCATATTCCTATACCAAGTTGTCAATGCGCTTGCTTAAATATAGACCAATCTTGCATAAAAACACTAAGTGGTGTTAAATAAATGCATGTGCCCACAAAACCATGTGATTCTAACTCATTTTATTATGATCCCTCTAATAATAATGAATTTTCCAATGTGACTCCCACATTAAATAAACATATAGTTCCAAATAACATTACCAGTGTCCCCAAGATTGTATAATCCTAGTATAGAATCCACAATCTAAGATGTGCCACATTTAAATATTACAATATATACTTTGTACCACACCTTTCCCAACAATCTCCTAATTATTGTATACGCTACATAAATAATCAAAACAAACACAAACAACTAGGGACAATCCCACCCATAACAAACATGTAAAAAGAATCTACTTTATGTTCTCCATACAAAGAGCAAAACCTTCCATCATCAATAAAATATTCAGTAACCTAAACATTCATTTGTCTTATATATATATATATGGGTAGGGGTAGGGCAGTCGCTCTTTGGTTGGAGCAACTGCTCGACTTGAACCTTGCCTTTGAGGAATGAATGATATATATATATATATATATATATATATATAACACTCCAATTGCAATATTATTTAAGATTGAAAAGATCAACATAACAAAATGCTCCACATCCCCAATACCAAAAAACTATCTATCTCTAATCAACAAATCACAATCAAATATATTTTTGCACAAATCTATTACACGACATAGTTCATCTCCCCAAAACCCTAAAGATAAAATATATAGACATATATTTGCACAAATAAGTCACTTTATAAAAAACACTTGCAAAGCTAGATTAGAAGACTCCAAAATTGATTCATAATCACATTAATGTGTAGGCCTTAGAAAAATATGGATAGAGGTCAAAAAAATAGAAGGAAAACTATTTATGTATATGAATTGTATCTCTCCTAATCTATGTACCTAAGATAAACTTAGTTGACCCCAAACCCTTCATATCAAATTATAATTAAATATTAGATTTAAGAGCCCCAAGCATTTCTTTATTATTATTGATCAACTTGTCATCAACATATAAAATAATAATAATATGGTCACCTATTTTCTTAAAGTGAGCATGGTGATCTAACTTAGCTCTAATAAATCTTAATTTTAAAACATATGAATTCATCTTTTAATATCACGTTCGAGGGGATTGTTTCATACAATAAAAGATATTTCTTAAACCTATAAATTGTGTCCTCCTTACCCTTCACTACAAAGTGATCTAATTGTGGCATATAAATCTTCTCCTCTAAATTCCCATGCAAGAAATTTGTCTTAACATTCATATATTTGAATCTTGATATCAACTAAAATAGTAAAAATTAACAAAATCCAATAAATGTAAGCTTCATCTAATGCCCCCATATTCCTTTCTTTGAGATGTTTATATTCATTATTATTTTTTGAGATGCTAGATTGATTGATGATTGTATTTCAATGCTTATATAATGTATGTGATATTATGCCTTGTTGGATGTGTATGCATTGCTTCATTTATTATATGTTGAGAAAGTAGGTTTGATGTGTGCTTTGAGAATGCAATTATAGGGTATTTCCCCACTTGAATTGGTCGGTCTAAGTTATTCCCCAACAATGGTTATGTCAGAGATATCATATTGGGCCTTGTATATCCTTTATTCCATATTGTGCTTGAATTGAGTGTTGGGTATGTCATGTGTGGCCCTATGTAAACCCAAATCCAAATTAGATGTGATTCTAAAGTTCCTTTGTGTTGTGGGTTTAACACATAATTACATATTTTAATTTAATAATTTCTTTCTTGTTTGGTATTTTAATGAATTGATTGTTGCATTTTGGTTTCATTAAATGTTTTTGTGAGTTTGGAAAAGGGAAATGTCATTAAGATAAGTGCTCGAAGTAATTGTATTTAAATTGATTGTAATTAGTATTTAAATTGAAATTATTTTATTAGAATATGAAAGTATTGAATAAATTTAATTAATTTTATCTTTAAGATTTCATTAGGAAATGAATTGACCATTTTAAATTATTATGATTTTTTTTTTGGGAAAAGGGGGAAATTAAATTGTAAAATTAAAATAAAATAGAAAAAGTGAAAAACAAAAAATAGACATAAAGAAAGAGAAACAAACGTTCTATTTCATGGTTTGCAATTTTTTGGAAAATGACTCAAACCCTCTCCATTTGAAATTTGAAAATTGTGCATAGGGGTTATTTTGGATTGGATGGGCTTGGAGATTACATGGGATTAGAATATTCAACCTGTACTTGCATTGTGTGTGTGACTCTATTTCATCAAATTGGTGAGCAATGTTGTCACTTAGAATTGCACCCTGTGCAAAGTTTACAAGAAACTGAGCATTCTAGAGCAACATGGGATCACTCCAAGGCTCTGGGTCACCTATGATTGAAGTGAACCTCCGGAGAAGGCCGGCTTCCTTTGGGTATCACCTAAAATATTGATTCTTAGAGAGAGAAGAGGAAGAAAATGCATAAATTAAAAGACTACGCTAGGGTGATACACCGAATTGATGAGAAATCATGAAAAGAACACAGAAAGAACATACACTTGAAAGCCTAATTGCTATTCTCATAACAAAATCTTTTGAATCTAATGCTTGGCATCCTAACAAGTTTGGTCTACATACACATCTCAGGAAGGAAAGATTGATTTCACAACTCTAAGATATGAATACAGCATCATGGAAAAACACAGTTAGAAACTTGCATGTACAAAAGAAAGATACAGAAATAAGAATCATACAAACATGAAGGCAAAATTCCAAGGTAAACTCTATGTTGCATTCAAGATTCTAGTTGAATTACAGAAAACATATATGGACTAAGAAAGGATTGACTGAAAATCACTAACTCTTCGAGGTATGCAATCAAAACTACTTTACAAAAAAGGCAAAAATGCCTTATTTACAAACTGATATGTCGGCCCCTTAGGACTTACAAAAAATATCCTAATTCGGGATAGATTTTCCCCTTAGATCTTTTGCTGAGTTAATGTTGGGGATCCTGCATGTCCCTGTTGTTGGTGTCGGTCTGAAACATTCTCGAAGAAGTCCTCTTCATATATTCTTTTAGCTACCACATTTATTCGATCCATCATGTCCAGTTGAGCTACTTCGGCTGCACCATGAATGCTCTGATCCTGCAACAAACACACATCACCCTTCATTCCTCGGACGTTCTTTAGACTGCCACGGAGACCCTCAGACCTCTCTGATTGGGCGAGTGAACTACACGCAGACTCCCAGGCGCTCAAATTCTTCAATTGAATCGCATCTCGGCGAGACACCAGAAATGTCTTACCGATGCAATTAAATCTTTTCGTAAGAATCGGCATAGCATGGAGCCGTCGTTGAGAGCTCCTCACGAGGCCAAAGAGTCATACCGATTCCTCTTCTGTTATATCGGCATCCACCTTCGTCGCCAAGACACACTCCATTCGCCGAGACTCCTTATCAAAGTTTCCATGCTCCACTGAAAGCTTGCTTCGAGTTTAGAAAAAGCTTGCTTGGTCGACGAGACATCCTGCTGACCTCATCTTCATTATGTCTGAGCTCCTCTCTTCTTTCGTTGAGACTCCTACCAGTTGGGAAAAGGTCTTCCCAAACTCTTTTTGCTATGCTGAAGACACCCCCACCAAAATACTATCGGCATGACCCTTGCTGGTCGCCGAGACATCACTGTGAAAGTCTCAAATCTTGGCGAGGCCTTTCCTCTGCTCTTGGTGGTTCCTTCATCTTTCGGCAAGACATACGCCGAAGTCAAATCTTTGCCGAAACCTGTGTCTGTCACCAAGACACGTTATTGTCGCCAAGACCTCTTGTAGACCCCATTTCCCTCAGCGAACTCCTTTGATCTGAATGTTTCATCATTCAGCAAGACTCCCTACCTAGCTCTATGACTCTTGCCGAGCTCCATTTTTTTGCCTTCTCTGAGACTCACGTCGAACTCCTACACCTTTCTAAGTTCTTCTCTCCCTTCGATGAGACACTGAATGTCGGCGAGACATTCCAGCGAAGTCTCCATAGCTACACCAAGGCTCCTTGCGTCGACGGGACTCTTACCGAGATCTTCTTTATCGAGGTCCATTCCACCTTTCGGTGAGACATTCGCCTTTGCTAAGACCTCCAGGCGATCTCATTTGATCACTTTGGTATGACACCCATCCTTCAGCAAGACATCCTGCCGAAAATGATATCCTTCACCGACGCTGCCCTAAGTTACACCGAGGGGCTCTTTTTGTGCTCTATCGGCGAGACTCTGAGCACTCACCAAGACATCTTCCCGATGATAAAGCTCCTGCTGACATGTGTATCCCTCAGCTATCGTTCAGTGAGACCTTTTGACCTCGCCAAGACCTCTTGTAGACCCCATTTCCCTCGCTCCAAGATTCTTCACACGTCGGTGAGAGATTAAAACTTCGTTGGGACCTCTCCCTAAACGCTGTATGTTTCCCCAAAGCCCGTAGTCACTCAGAGTCCTAGAAAATAGCAATTGAATGGCCTATCGGCCAAGGAAAATCTACGTGGTGAGAGGTCATACTGAACCTCCTCCGCTATAGCGATAGCTCCACAGGGTCATTCAGCATGACCTAAACTAGGTCTTAGCGACCTGCTCAAGATGGAAAGAAACAAACAGTCAATCGGCCAGAGAATAGGAGAGTCCTGCTGACTTTTCCTTAGATGATTTTTTCATGCCGAATACTCCCAGGGTAGCTTCTTCCACTGAGTTCCCGCGACCTGGCAACAGATGTAGAGTCTTTGCCCTTGTGTGAATATCCCACCTAGCCTTTGAAGATCTAACATTTGATCATCTTTCCTGATTTAACTGTAGGTGAAATAGAGGCAACAATTCTAGCGACCTTTGCGGGATGTTTGCCTGCTAAACATAAGAACCAGTGACTACAACTTGTCCATTGGGCATGGAGTCGTTAGAAAACTTAGAGAACACATAAAACGTCAATGGGCACATGGTTGCAATACGCATGAGATTCATAGGACACAGCAGGTGGCCCAAAATGGTAAGACAGGGGAAACAAAAAGAGAAGATATATACTATGCTGAAAAGCACTTATGGAAAACATAAAACCTACACTATCATGTACAATAGATAGACTGTGTCAAATTTGAAAACAGGGCTTAAGGTGTATCCCATTGACTGGGATAGGAAGCACGTCACCTTCTGTTGTAGCCAGTTGATAAGCATTGTGCTCTTTACAGCCTGCGATAACAAACGGACCAGTCCACATGTTGTCGAACTTGGTGTGATGGCCTAATCTGCTTTTAAGAACGTCCCATTTGAGCACTAGGTCTCCCTCTTTAAAAGACTTTACTGTAGCCCTTTGGTCGAATGTCTTCTTTGTCTGGAGTTGATGATCCTCCAAAGTTTTCATTGATCTATCCCTTGATTCTTCGAGCTCCATGAGCTCTGCATACCTTACAGACATTGGGTCCTGTCCTTCAAGCACTTCCAACTGATGAACGATGTCTAGAGCTAGAAGCTCCATAGATAGTGGCAATCTCGCCTCCTTTCCATAGACCAACATATATGGTGAATTGCCAATATACCTCTTAGGGGTCACTCTGTCGGCCCAAAGTGCATTCTTTAAACTACCGGGCTAGGTCCTTTGCCTATCTTCTATGGTTCTTTTGATGATCCTGATGAGGTTTTTATTTGTGCTCTCAGCTAGGCCATTACCCTGGGGGTAATAATTTGAAGATGTATTCAAATGAATACCATGCCTAACGGCCCATTCAGTCAGTTTTAGACTCGTGAATGCAAGGGAATTATCAGATATGATGGAGTCAGGTACCCCAAACCTGGTGACTATATCTTCATAGAAGCTCAAGACTGAAGACTCCTTTGCTTCTTTCAAGGCTATTGCTTCTGTCCACCTTGTAAAGTAGTCTGTGGCTGTAAGTACCCACTTGTGACCAGCACTGGAAGGTGGGTTTATTGGACTGATGAAATCAATGCCCCATCTCATGAAGGGCTGCTCTACTTGAATCGGATGCAGGGGCAAGCTGGAAACTTTTCCTTTCCCGAAAATAGGGCGCATTTGATGCACTTTCTTAACCAAGAATATGCATCCTTGAACAGGCTGGGCCAATAGTAACCAGCTCTCATTATCTTCCAGGCAGTAGTTTTGGGGGCAAAGTGACCTCCTGCAGCTCCATCATGAAACTCATGAAGCACCTTTTCAATTTGGTCACTGTGAATGCATCTTAATAGGACACCACTTAGATACTTTTTGAAGAGAGCATTATTTACCAGCACATATGGTATGGAATACAATCTGAAGTATCTCCTTTTAGCTCTATTCAATCCTAATGGGCATTCACCAATCTGTAAGAAATGGGTCATATCTTGGACCCAATTGGTTGTCTCTATAGGTACGTCATCCTGAGCGTTCCGAGGCTCATTTGAATTGGCAAGCATAGCATCCTTTTCTAGTTTATTTTCACTACTCAACCCTGAAGCAAGTTGTTCACAAAGGCCTCTGCCTCTAACTAGCTTGGTGACGCTGATATCTACATCATACTCCATGACCTTAGTGATCCACCCTACTCTTTTTTCATTTGGATCCTTATTTAATAAGAATTCTTTCACACTTGAGTGTGCCACCATGATATGAATTCTATTATGAGAGACCAAAGGCTTGAATTTCTTAAGGCTTCTGATCACAGGAAGAACGTGCCTCTCCACAAAGGAATATTTTTGTTCATAATCGGCCAAACCTTGGCTGTAGAAAGCTATTGGTTGTTCTAAATCCTCTTGATTTTTTTGAACCAATATTGCAGAGATGTTACTTGTGCTACCATAAGCATATAGATAAAAATATTTGGAAAAAATAGGATTTACCAGTGTGGGAGCTGCTGCTAAGGCCTCCTTGACCTTTTCAAAACTATTATTGGCATCCTTCGTCCAACTGAAGATTGCATTCTTATTTAACATAGCTGTTAAAGGCTGTAACAGATTTGCAACATCAAGGATGAATCTTCTTAGAAAGTTGATTTGGCTGAGAAAGATCTGCAGGCCCTTCTTGTGATTAGGCAGTGGCAACTCAAGTATGGCTCTGACTCTTTCAGGGTCAATAGTAATTCCTTGCTTTGACACTATGTGTCCTAATAGTTTCCCCTCATGAACAGCAAAGATGCTCTTTTTTGGATTGAGAGAGATCCCAAACTCTCTGCATTTTTTGAACACTTGCCTTAGATGTGACAAATGCTCATCAACATTCTTAGAATACACTGTTATGTCATCTAGGTAAATTAGTATAATCTTGTTGATCAAGCTTTGAAATGCCATGTCCATAACCCTCTGAAACGTGGCACCAACATTTGACAAACCAAAAGGCATCTTTTTGTATGCCATAGTGCCCCATTTAGTTGTAAAAGTAGTGTTAAACTGATCTTCTTCTTTAACCAGCACCTGATTATATCCTGAAAAACCATCTAGTAAGGAAAACCTTTCGGAACCAGCAACCTCTTGTAAGATTCGTTCCATGGAGGGCAGTGGGTAGTGGTCTTTTAGAGAGGATCAGTTAAGATCCCTGAAGTCTACACAGAGCCTTATCTCACCACTTTTCTTTCTAACCGGTACAAGATTAGAAACCCATGAAGTGTGCTTGATAGGGAAGACAATACCCGCCTCAACTAATTTGGTCAGCTCTTTGATCATTAAGGGCTTGAGCTTGGGATTCAAAGGCCTTTGTTTCTGCCTTACTGGCTTGGCATTAGGCTCTAATTCAATTGTGTAATGAGTACTCCCAAATCTAATTAGGCTCTAATTCAATTTGGTCAGCTCTGAGTAATGTGGGGATCAAATCCTTTCAAATCTGAGTACTCCCAAGCAAAGACATCATGAAATTCTTGGCACAAAGCAACAAAAGCTTGCTTATCTTCAAGTGAATAGATTTTGCCTATCTTAAGAAGCTTACCTTTGAAAATCTCCAACTCTTCATAATGTTCTTCTTTGATTTGTAAACCAGCTTTACCCTTCTTGAGTTGATCATCAGTACTGAAAATCGATTCTAGGGTACCAAGACCTTTGGGTAGCTTGTTTGTCTTCAACTGTATGACTTGATCACCATACTGCTACTTGAGTTTTGCCTGATTCAGCATGGAGAACTGATCTTCTTCAAGCAAGAAGGAAAGGATCTGCTCATCACTGTCAAAGACTTGCCAGTGGATGTTGTTGTCAGGAATTGAAGGTCTGACTACAACCTTCACATACTGCTGCACCTTCTCCTTTTTGATGTCATCTGGAATATCAAATTGTGCTCCAATGGTTGCGACCCTGTCAGCATGCTTGTTCTGATTTCTTGGGATAGACACTAAATTCAAGGCATCAAAATCTTTGAGCATGTTCCACACTCTATTTCTATAGGACTTTAATGTGTCATTTTTAGCAACATTCAGGCCCCTTACTTGATTAACAATTAATTCGTTGTCTCCATGGACTTTCAAGTTGGTTATTCCTCTCTTTCTTACCCACTCTAGACCTTGAACAAGGCTTTCATACTCAGCTGTGTTATTGGAGCATGCAAAAGCAAAACGGAAAGCAGAGTAGTACCTATCATCTTACGGAGATACCAGCATTGCACCTCCTCTTGCTCCATTTCTACTTCTATAACCATCAAATAACATCTCCCAAAATACATTAAGCGGTTGCAATAACTGATCTGCACCCTTTTCCAAGTTTGGAATCTCTGTATCAGGCTCAAGAATGACATAGTTACCCATACCAGCATCTTGAATGAGGTATAAAGGGCTGTCTGATACATCCTCAACTTCCCATTCATGTAGCAGCATGTCAGGAACAACTTCTGATTGGAGTTCTTGAGCAGCAGCTAGTTCATTGTCAGTAGAAACAAAATAATTTGTATTTGCAGCAGAAGGAATAGCATTAATGGGGCTTGGGTTATATGGTTCAATGTGGTCTTTGGCCAACCTTTTAGACTTGATGGTAACCTTAGTCCCATATCTTGTTCTAAATAACATGTGTGATCAATCAGCTAATACATAACCGCCTATCTTGGTTGTAAAGTCTCTAGATAAACACAAGGAAAAGAAAGGTGGAAGGTCTATGATACATATGTCTTGAGGGACTGAAAATCTTGGACAAGCATGGAGAGTGAGGCTTAAGTCCTTGATAATACCCAAAGTGTTAACCGAAGTGCCATCCAATTGGATCACTCCCTTCTCCAAAGGCAGATATTTTAGTCCTAGTTTGTCAGCAATCTATTTTGGCATGATGGAGCTGCTAGCTCCACTATCTACCATACAGTTATGGACTAATTTATCCCCAATAATTACTAACATGTAGAAAGGAGGTGGTTTAACTCTTTTTTCGTTATCTATGCAAGGCTGCTGATCATTCCCCTGAGAATCATTTGTTAACACAGCTCTAACCTGACCTATTGGGGGCTCAGATTCATTAGACATTTTCAAACTTGACAGGGCTGATTGTAACATATCCTTTTGACCGGGAATGACTAAAGAATCCCACATAGACATAGTTACATTTGTCCTTTTCATGCTATCAAGAATGTTAAAAGGTACAATTGGATTTTTATTATGTACCTTTGCACCGGTATGATCAGCTTGTAAGCGTGGCTGCTCCTTATCTGAGGGTTGCTGATCTCTTTGTGAACCACGAATTGCTTGAGAGGTAGATGACTCCACAGCTGATGCCTTTCCCTTGTCGGCTGCTTGGTCAAGCTTGAATACCCTCCTCTTTGCCCTAGTGTTGGCTGCTATTAGAGAACTATCCTCATTCAGTCCACAGAACTCTTGACCTTTCCAGTTAAGTAGGGTGGCATCATTACTAAGTTGATCCTGTTGTTGTGAGGATGCATCATTGTATGCACTCTACTGCGAACTCAAAGTATTCTGCACCATAAGTGCCTGATTGATGAGTCCATTTGAACAAGTGGCTTGATTATGAGGCTGGTTACAAGGGTAGCACCACTCATAATCAGCTGCTAAATTGTTCTAAGTGGGAACCAAGTCCCTTACTGCACTAACAGGTGCTAGAGCATAGGCCTGAAAAGGCCTTGTGTTCACACTCTATCTTGGGCCTTGATAATTGCCCTGATACTGCTATTTATTCCCTTGGAATTGCTGCTGCTGACCTTGTAAAGGCAGACTTGAGGCCTAATTTTGTTGTTGATAAGGCCTGGAATAGGTCTGTTGCTTTTCCAAGTTTACCAACTTGTTACCAAAAGTCTGTAAAATACTTTTGATCTCTTGTAATTCATTTGATGAGCTTGAGGCAGCACCTTCTTGCTCGTCAATGGTTGGAACAACAGCTGGTAGAGGTGTGAAAGAAGGTATTTGCAAAGGGATGCTTGCATGAATTTCTGGGAATATTGGCATTGGTGGCCTAGGAGCAAGCTTACCAGCTTGTATCAAGCTGTTTTTAGCTCTTATAGCTATTTCAAAGGCATCTGGCAGAGATACCCCTCCCATTGACTGTATCATGACAGCTATATCAATGTTCAGAGCTCTCAAAAGTATAAGAATGCATATTCTGGAGGTGGCCTCACCGTTGCAGGGATTCTATCCCAAGTTCTTTGAAATATGAAGTTGAAGTCGTTCATCTATTCTTGCAGATCCCTCTTAATTGTAGTCAATTTCTCTAGTAGAGACAAGTTGTTAGACCTGTCTTGGAACTGCTTGTGCAACTTTTCTCCAAAGTCGTCCCATGTTGCAATTGAACTGACCGGTAGGCTCCTATACCACTACACGACTCTTCCTTTCAGTGAAGTAGCTAGAAATCTTACTGCAACATCTTCTTCAGTTATGTGGTGGACTCCGCATAACGAAGCCACATCTCTCAAATGTTCAATGGGAGTAGTTTGATCTTCTCCTGTGAAAATCGGCAGAATCTTCAAGGCTGCCATTGGAATATCATTATGTTGTGCCAAGTTCAAGGGACTCCCTCCGTTGAAAGCAACAAAAGGTTGATTCCTTGGAGCGGCCATTGAAGGTATTTGAGGTGGATTTGCTAGTGCAACGAAATAAGACGTTACAGGTGGAGGAGTGGACCGAGTTCTTCTGGAATAGATGAGTGTTGTCTTCCACCTCTCCTCAACTCTGCCTTGTCTTCTTGGTGGTGACAGTTGCAAGTATTCAAAAGGGCCTGAGCTAATTCTTGTTCAAATTCTTTTCATAAACTAGAGAAGGCGTTGATTTCTGGAGTTCTTCCTCTTTGTGGAGTCACCAAGTATGCCCAAGGGCTTCTATAAAGCCTGATAATTCACTAGTTGCATACCAAACTAGTAGTTAAAACAAATTCTAGAGTCCCATCGGGCGTGTCAGAAACTGTTGTCACCTAGAATTGCACCCTGTGCAAAGTTTACAAGAAACTGAGCATTCTAGAGCAACATGGGATCACTCCAAGGCTGTGGGTCACCTATGATTGAAGTGAACCTCCGGAGAAGGTTGGCTTCCTTTGGGTATCACCTAAACTATTGATTCTTAGAGAGAGAAGAGGAAGAAAATGCATAAATTAAAAGACTACACTAGGGTGATACACCGAATTGATGAGAAATCATGAAAAGCACACAAAAATAACATACACTTGAAAGCCTAATTGCTATTCTCAGAACAACATATTTTGAATCTAATGCTTGGCATCCTAACAGGTTTGGTCTACATACACATCTTAGGAAGGAAAGATTGATTTCACAACTCTAAGTTATGAATACGACATCATGGAAAAACATAGTTAGAAACTTGCATGTACAAAAGAAAGATACAAAAATAAGAATCATACAAACATGAAGGAAAACTTCCAAGGTAAACTCTATGTTGCATTCAGGATTCCAGTTGAATTACAGAAAACATATATGGACTGAGAAAGGATTGACTGAAAATCACTAACTCTTCTGGGTATGCAATTAGAACTACTTTACAAAAAAGGAAAAAATGCCTTATTTACAAACTGATATGTCAGCCCCTTAGGGCTTACAAAAAATATCCTGATTCGGGATAGATTTTCCCCTTAGATCTTTTGTTGAGTTAATGTTGGGGATCCTGCATGTCCCTGTTGTTGGTGTCGGTCTGAAACATTCTCGAAGAAGTCCTCTTCATATATTCTTTTAGCTACCACATTTATTCAACCATCATGTCCAATTGAGCTACTTCGGCTGCACCATGAATGCTCTGATCCTACAACAGACACACGTCACCCTTCATTCCTTGGATGTTCTTTAGACTACCAAGGAGACCCTCAGACCTCTCTAATTGGCCGAGTGAACTACACGCAGACTCCCGGGCGCTCAAATTCTTCAATTGAATCGCATCTCAGCGAGACACCAAAAGTGTCTTACCGATGCGATTAAATCTTTTCGCAAGAATCGGCATAGCATGGAGCCATCATTGAGAGCTCCTCACAAGGCCAAAGAGTCATACCGATTCCTCTTCTATTATATCGGCATCCGCCTTCGTCGCCAAGACACACTCCATTTGCCGAGACTCCTTATCGAAGTTTCCATGCTTCGTTGAAAGCTTGCTTCGAGTTCAGAAAAAGCTTGCCTGGTCGGCGAGACATCTTGCCGACCTCATCTTCATTTTGTCTGAGCTCCTCTCTTCTTTCGTTGAGACTCCTACTGGTTGGGAAAAGGTCTTCCCGAACTCTTTTTGCTACGCCGAAGACACCCCCGTCGAAATACTGTCAGCGTGACCCTTGTGGGTCGCCGAGACATCACTGCAAAAGTCTCAAATCTTGGTGAGGCATTTCCTCTATTCTTGGTGGTTCCTTCATCTTTCGGCAAGACATACACCGAAGTCAAATCTTTGTTGAAACCTGTGTCTGTCACCAAGACACGTTATCGTCGCCAAGACCTCTTTTAGACCCCATTTCCCTTGGTGAACTCCTTCTTTGATTTGAATGTTTCATCGTTCGGCAAGACTCCCTGCCGAGCTCCATTCATTTTCCTTCGCTGAGACTCATGCTGAACTCCTACGTCTTTCTAAGTTCTTCTCTCCCTTTGGTGAGACACTGAATGTCGGCGAGACATTCCGGCGAAGTCTCCATAGCTACACTGAGGCTCCTTGCATCGGCGGGACTCTTACCAAGATCTTCTTTATCGAGGTCCGTTCCACCTTTTGACGAGACATTTGCCTTCGCTAAGACCTTTGGGCGATCTCATTTGATCACTTCGGTATGACACCCATCCTTTGGCAAGATATCCTGCTGAAAATGATATCCTTCGCCGACACTGCCCTAAGTTACGCCGAGGGGCTCTTTTTGTGCTCTATTGGCGAGACTCTGAGTACTTGCCAAGACATCTCCCCGACGATAAAGCTCCCGCCGACATGTGTATCCCTCGGTTGTCATTCGGTGAGACCTTTTGACCTCACCAAGACCTCTTGTAGACCCCATTTCCCTCACTCTGAGATTCTTCACACGTCGGCGAGAGATTAAAACTTCACTGGGACCTCTCCCCGAACGCTGTATGTTTCCCCGAAGCCTGTAGTCTCCGAGAGTCCTGGCGAATAGCGATTGAATGGCCTATCAGCCAAGGAAAATCTACGTAGTGAGAGGTCATACCAAACCTCCTCCGCTATAGCGATAGCTCCATAGGGTCGTTCGGCGTGACCTAAACTAGGTCTTAGTGACCTGCTCAAGATGGAAAGAAACAAACAGTCAGTCGGCCAAAGAATAGGAGTCCTGCCGACTTTTCCTTAGATGATTTTTTCATGCCGAATACTCCCAGGGTAGCTTCTTCCACTGAGTTCCCGTGACCTGGCAACAGATGTAGAGTCTTTGCCCTTGTGTGAATATCCCACCTAGCCTCTGAAGATCTAACATTTGATCATCTTGCATGATTTAACTGTAGGTGAAATAGAGGCAACAAGCAATTCAAAAGAAAATCAAAATTTGTTGTGTGAAATTGAGGCATTTCTCTTCCATTATTTTGTCTCTTGATTGAATTTGAATTTTGAATTCTTTACTTACCCTTAAGGTAGCATATGACTCCCCTTTCTAGTTTAAATGTCAAGAGAAAAGTAGATTTAATTTTTCTATTATTTTTTTAAAATACCTAATTTGTGCCCTTACTATGGAAAAAAAATAAAAATAATCCAAATATGGTTTTATTTTATGGAATGGTTTTTGTTCATTCTAATATCAAAAGCATATATACTTTATTTTCTGAAATTTTTTAGTAACAAAAAAATGAGATTTTATTAATGGAGTTTGAAAGTAACTTTTTGGTTTTTGGAATAAAGATAAATTTGAAATTTTGATTTCTAAAAGTGAATTTAGATGAATTAGAATGTTGGATTTTGTGTCCTTAATTATTTTCTATTGTGATTGCATTGAAATCATGTTCATTATTTTATACATTTTTGTGAAAGTCAAGATTTCATCAATGAAGTTTCGAACAATTTTGTGGTTTTATGATAAAATTAGAAAATTTGAATGTTTGGATTGAATTTAAATGAATTGTAATGGAGTTTATGTCTCCTTAATGATTTTCTATCATAATTACATTAAATTTATTTTCAAATTCTATGCCATTGTTTGTGCATCATTTCACTTGACATGGTCAAATTGGAGCATGAAGAGCCTATAATTAAGGTCTAAGTTTATGGATGAGTGGATCTACACACTCCCCATTTTGAATATGAATTCATGGCTAAAATTGAACTGTAGAGTTGT
Source organism: Sequoia sempervirens (assembly GCA_007258455.2). NCBI lineage: Eukaryota > Viridiplantae > Streptophyta > Pinopsida > Cupressales > Cupressaceae > Sequoia > Sequoia sempervirens. The sequence goes on from VDFB02345479.1 coordinate 120,176, forward strand.
AATTAAAATAGAAATTGAGGATTTTGCATAATTGGTTAAGCTACTAAGATTTTGTTAACGATATAGCTTGAGTGTAACTTGCATAGGCTTGATATGACCAACCAAGGGCATGCCATACTTGGTGATAAGCCATCAAATTTTTATTTTAATTAGGGTTATTTCCTTAATTTTGTCAATACTTTCATGATAATTTACAAACATTTTCAAACATTGTATGATTAACTACAAAGTGTTAGAAGTAATTATTGATATACCAATAGATATATTTGTATGTGTGTGATTACTATTGAAATGTGATGAATTATTATGATGAATCATGTTGATTGTGATGAATAAGTGCCTTGTGTAGAAGTTAATCTTATATGCAACAAGGAGGAAGCAGTAGACCAAAATAAATGACATGCAACCACATGAGTTAGTGACACACAACCAAAAGACCATGAACTTGCAGCAAAGGGACTGACACCTAAAGCCAAGCCAACCACATATCATTATACATTTAAGACTTTCTAAGAGACATGGGGGACTTTTCTACAAGTTCACAAACTCTTTTTTTCATTTCCAACACCTCTACCATTTGTCATGCATGCCTAAGAAAGTAGATTATTTATCTTTGAACAATGTTAGGACTTTACTTCTGAAATTTATTTTGTGTCTTTATTATAATAGTCATATTCCTACTTTGAAGGAATGATTTGACAAGTAGTGTTTAGAGTCCTAGTCATTTAGAATTAAGTTTATTATATATTGCAGGACTCTGAAATGGAAGTAATTGTAATCTTCTTTCAGCAATTATATTTTCCCTTTTGAATGGCAGGTGCAAAACCTTTTTATCTAAATCCATGAATCAAGTGTGCATGAAGAAATTGAATAAATGATTATCTTGTGAGTTAAAGAATGTTGATACCCAAGCAAGGGCCCACTTGAGGTATGATGTTACTTTGTTGTTAAATTAGTGATTAGTTTATCTTATTTTTGTATCAGATTGCTAATGGGTGGATGTTATCACCAATAGCTATAGTTAAATAGTAATTGTTAATCCACAAAAAAAAATCACTTATTGCATTCAACCAATAAAAATTATATGTTATTTAATAAATATACACTTTGTAAGATTTTTTAAATAGGTTTCCTTTTAGCGTAGTAAACTTGCTTACTATACTAAAACTTTGTAGGAACACCTAGAACTTTTCAAATTGTACATACAATAGTAGCATCATCTCAAAAAAACATCCTTGGGTAACATCTAAATGTAAATTCCTATATTGCCAGTTATTTCTCAACAAAGGATGAGGGTGTTAGCAAGAAGTTGAGTCCACTTTTTGGCCAAAAAGTGGAAGTGTTTTTCCCTATTTTTCAGAATTTTACACATTTGACCTTGAAATTTGAAGCACTTAGAGATGGAATCTTCAAAAAGTCACTAATCATAAAATGTAGTACTCAAAGTCTAGTTTCCAAATACGTAATTTATTTCAATACCTAGATGGTACAAATTGAGTTTCAATAGGCGTTTCTAAAAACCATTGTTTAAAAGTCATTTTTTTTTACCATACCATGCACGTGTGTGTCATCCATATTTTGACCTAAATTATCGTATTTTTCTAAATCCTTTTGGGAAAATATTTGTGACTCACTGAAGCACGTTTTCGATATTTTTTTGTAATTTTTTATTGAATTGTTATTTTTGTTAAATTTTTACTAGCCATATTTATCGTTTTGAAAAATTGTCGTGTATGTCACACATAAGATGACCAAAACTTATCATTTTTTTATTTTTTTTAAATTGAAAAGAATTTTTTTAAGTATGTTCTCATGCAATTCGTTTGTGAAAATGTTATGTTGATAAAAAGTGATTAAAATAGTAAAAACCCTGATATTTAAAGTTTATGGACCAATTTCATCATAAATTAATTGAAAAATATAAAAAATAACCCCATTGTAAAAAAATTACATATTTAGAATCTGCACTATCTCATCTATAATGGGTTTTAATTTCATTGAAATATTTTGCAAAAAAGTCGTCAGCCATATGTCCAAACTCGGTATTTTTCTCTGACATTGTTTTGACCTTCAACTTGCAGGTCAAACCAGGTTGAAGGCCTAGGTTCGGATTGCCAATGCTTTTCACGAACTAGAATACAAGCCAAAAACCCAACTACAAAGCAAATGAAATTTCAAATTTTTAGAAACGGGATCCCGTTTTGTAAATCGAGATCTTGTTTCTTAATATTAAATGTGGTGACCGTTGATAGGGAAACAAGATCCCATTTTATAAATGGGATCTTGTTCCTTTGTCAACGGTCCCCACATTTAATATTGGCGAACAAGATCCCAATTATAAAGTGGGATCCCATTTGCTTTTAACCACTTTTTTTAAATTTACTGGCAAAGTTTACTATGAAGTTTGCAACTTCACATGTATGGCCGACTGTGACATATTCGGGCTTTTTTTCATCAACTTTTGTCTTTACAGGTGGTGAACTTGCATTTTGGATTGATTTTTTCAAATGAGGCACCATGTAAACCATTTTTGCAGTGGAATTGTGTTAGTTTTGTACTCTTTTGGAGGAACAAAAGGTCTTCAACTTGCAATATGGATTGAATTTTTGAAAGGAGGCATGAAGAAAATAGTTTTTTAAGTAGAATTGTGCTAGTTTTCTACTTGTTTTGAGGAACACAAGAGGAAGAATTTTGTCCTTATAGGTCTTCAACTTGCAATTTAGATTGAATTTTTTGAAGAATTTCACTATTGACTCCTGAAGAAATTGAAGCAAAGAGAGAGGAGAAACAAAGACAAAGATAAAGAAGAATAAGAATTAAATCAATGTATGATGGTGGAGCATCCAATTCCACAACTATTGAAGATGAAAACATTGAGTAGACCATGGTTGTAGACGAAGCTAATTTGCAAGAAGTCAATTTGGAAAAAAATATGATTATACAAGCAAGTCCTACTATGTCTTCAAATCCCTCTTTCAATGCTACGGAGAATGTTTCAATATGCACAAATCCAAGTACGTCTTCAAATCCACATGTTAGTGAAATGGTAAATTCGTATGTAGAAGTTTTACAAGATGTTGGACTTAATGATGTTGACATTGATAATATTCAGAGAGATGAAACTTTTATAGAAATTTGTTGAAAATGAAAAAGAAAAATCTTTTGTTGAAAATGAAAATGAGAATGAAAAATCTTTTGTTGAAAATGAAAATGAAAAATCTTTTATTGAAAATGAAAATGAGAATGATCCTTTTGTTGAAAATGAAAATGAAAACCATTTTGTTGATGAAAATGAAAATGAAAACCGTTTTGTTGATGAAAATGAAGATGAAAATGTAAATCATTTTGAAGTTGAAAATGAAAATGAAAATGAAAATCTAGAATGTGATGTTGAATTTAATGAAAATACTTTTTTTTAAAAATTGAAAGTGATGTTTTGGATAACCTTCTTGGTCATATTTCTTGGAGGCAAATAAGAACACATGTGAATAGAATATACACAAAATTCTTTTATCGTAAAAAACTTGCATGTCAATTTCAACTAATGCTGTAATTGATGAGAATGAAAAAAATGAGGAAAAAAATGAAAAGGTTAGGCTTTTTGGTTAAACCAAAAAGAAAAGATCAATCATTAAAACATGTTATGTCTACTATTGCTAGTGACATTCAATCTATTAGGAAAAATAGTCGATCTAAAGATAAAAATGAAACAAGAAGAGCTATAACAACTGTTATAGTTAATAAAACAACTTTGAATAAAATAATGGTAATCAATATTAGTGAAGTTTTAAAAATGCATCATAAAACATTGCTAAGAGCAGAAAAAAGAAGAGAAAGTATAAAAAATTATCCTATCAACCAATGTTGGAGTTTCAGTGGTCGACTCTCGAGGTCTGATATGAAATTGAATGTTGAAATTAAATCTTTGATCGAAAAATATTGGCATGATAATACTAGGGTTTCATCTAATGCTAGAGATGTTTTAAAATTAAGGGTGGGGTCCAAAGTTCGCAATCCTCACCCAAAACACCTATTAGATACAACACAAACTAAATTTTACATAATTTTTTGTGGTGATTTAGTGTTACATGGTAATATTAAAATTAGTCAAAGGTCTTTTGAAAAATTTAAACCCTGGTATGTAAAAATTAATAAGCAATGAATATCTTGTTGTAAAACGCATGTTCAATTTCGTTATTTTTATGATTTTTTTTAATATATACGTTGTACCTTGCATACTAACATGATTATACAGGAATGCGATATTAATATGCCACCTGAAGCAATAAGGGAGTTTATATCAGATTTGTTTTGTGAAAGATCTAATGGTAAATTGTTTTATTTAAGTTCTTGTATTTCTGGACAATGCATTAGCTGTGGAAATCTTTCATTCTTAAGAATTTGTATGCATGAAAGTATTGATAATGATTTTGGACAACAATTAGTAGATGTTAAAAGATTTAAGAATGATCACTATTCTTTAAAAGATGGAAAAATAGGAAAGCGTTGTGATTTAGTTACAAAAAAAGTTAGTGTATATGCATTCATGAGTGAATTTAAGAATAAGATTGTACCAAAATATGCCTTGCACTCTCAACATGCTCGATGGCTTGATGGCCAATTTCACGCATGTAGAAACACATTTCCAATTGGTACTATACTTTCAGTGACTGATTTTGCAAAAAATTATACTCTAGCTCCGCAAGAGGAAATTCAATCACAGTATTATAATTCAGTGCAAGTAGCTATGTTTGTCCATATTGTTTATAGACATGCAGATGATAGCACTAAGGATGATAGAAATTTTTTGAGGGAGTATCATTTTTATTTGAGTGACAACCGGTTACACTCGTAAGAGTTTGTTCAATAATGTTTCAATATATTTTATAGAAATTTAAGAGAAAGAGGAATCTAGATGATAGAACACCTCATATGGTCAGATAATTGTACGGGGTAGTTTAAGAATGCTCGAATGTTCTATTGGTTAAGTAGGGTTCACAAGGAACTTAATGTCCAACATATATGGAGTTTTTTTTAAGGTAGGCATGGTAAAGGAGAACATGATGGAGTTGGTGTGTGTGTCAAAAGAATTCTTGCTAGAGAACAATTAAAATTTGAGGATGCAGTAAAATTTAAAGATACGCATGGGATTGTGGATTGGTGTAATACAAGATTATTTGCACCTGGTGTCTTCCTCCTACAATGATTCAACAACTAGGCCTTTACAGCCGCGATTCAGAGATTGGACATCTAACCTGAATAGCTATTTCAATCATCATGAAGGTGAATTTAACTTGTCAACCCAGGGACGTGAATTTGAAATGAGTCAGCATAGTATGTGCACTAGGAACCCAAAGTAGCCATTTTCATTCTACAGCTAAGAAAGACACAATGCTGAAAGTAAATTGCTTAGAAAGGAATAACATGAATGCTAACCATCAATCAACAATTACACCAAGCTAAAATGAATGACAAAAATAAAAATCTAAGCAAACAAACAGGGCACTATTGTGTCTACTTTGGCTGTAGGAACAGTCACATAATGGAATTCTAGTGGCTGCAAGAATAGTCGGTGCCAAATTTTTAACTAATTACTAAGCAACAAGTAATACTAAATTAATACTAAACTAAAGGATAAATTACTCACCAAGTGGGCCCCCTTGGATAAGTATCCTCTAAAACTAATGAGAACTCAGATGCTCAAATCTAGAACTTCATTTTGTTCATTGTAAATCATGAGTACAAAAGAGTAGTATATCTGTATTGTTAAAAACTTGAGAAGGAAAGTATAATATCAAATCACGTAACCTTCAGAAAAGGAGCATTTGATCCTTATTTATACTATCAAATAAACAAGACAGTCAACTCCACAAACTGGGAGGATGCCATTTAGAGAAAACAAAGAAAGTGGGGCAGCGGTTATGCATGCATGGAATCTGGTCAGACGTGCATGTCCAACCGCAGATTTAGTGTTGCAGTAACGCACATGTTTGCTCAACATCAATAATGACCACTACAAGGTGGCTACATTTGGTTTGTATAAGGAATCTCCTGTCGTCGACCTCCTTTGGCCTTTGAATGATTCCCTTGTTGGAGGTTATGGCGCATGCCCAACTGGCGATGTCTTCCTCAATTTAGCATCCTCAAATTAAATATGCATGGCAATGTTAGTACACACAATAATTGCATATATGTAACCACCTTAAGGAAAATTCATTAACCTCATGCAAAATTAATATAGACAGTCCATATAACACGCCATTATCATTAAAGGTTTGCAAAAATATAAGTAAGCCCAATATCTATAGTTTGAGAAAATATCATAAAAGTATCAACACTTAACATCAAATTCCATGATAACTTCAACAATTAAATCACAAATTCTACCAAAACATTAGACCATAAACTAGACTCATCACTTGGTTCGAGTGAGTACTCTACAGTTCATTGATTCTTTTGGTTGGTTGAAGAAGAGAACATTATACCTAGAGTTGGTTGTGAGACAATTAGTGTATATACTAAATGACATTCATTTAGGAGTTTCACAACAAGCACATGGACTATCTGGACAAGGGAGCTTGCATGTTTTTGTCAGTTTTGTATCTCAGGAGAAGTTCTTGAGATGGCATATCCAAATTTTGTAAACATTGTTTTGAGATGACATATATGTACATACATACTTACACAATTAAACATTTTGTACAAATTACAAATACATGTACATACGCAATTATGTACTCTATGTACTTCTATGTATCAAAATCAATATTCTATATATTTTGTTTGTTAAATGTGCATGTTTTCCTACTTTGAAACTTTATATTTGATTGTATAATCACTAAATATCATGCATAAATTATTGTTAAATCAATTATATCCTTAAGACATTGTATTACGACCCCTTAAGACATCCCCTTAAGAAGTGGATCTGGATTCACATATCCTAAATATTATACTTAATTATATCATTTGTTATGATGACTCACCCTAAAACTTATAATACTTGCTTATATCACTTAATATTTATACTTAATTATACTCTTCTTTGATCCCCTTAAGACGTTGTATTAGGACCACTTAAGACATCCCCTTAAGACGTGTCGTATTAACACATATCCTAAATATTATACTTAATTATATCATTTGTTATGATGACTCACCCTAAAACTTATAATACTTGTTTATATAACTTAATATTTATACTCAATTACACTCTTCTTTGATCCCTTTAAGACGTCGTATTAGGACCCCTTAAGACATCCCCTTAAGACGTGTCGTATTAGCACATATCCTAAATATTACATTTAATTATATCATTTTTTATGATGACTCACCCTAAAGTATAATAATTGTTTATATCAGTTAATATTTATACTTAATTATCCTCTCCTTTGATCCCCTTAAGACGTTGTATTAGGACCCCTTAAGACATCCCCTTAAGACAACCTATAAATTAGTGTTGGATGCTATTATTTGTTTTGACAGCTTATAAATTAGTATTGGATGCTATTATTTGTTTTAACAGCTTATAAATTAGTATTGGATGTCATTATTTGTTTTAACAGCTTATAAATTAGTATTGGATGTTATTATTTGTTTTGACAGCTTATAAATTAGTATTGGATGCTATTATTTATTTTGACAGCTTATAAATTAGTGTTGGATGCTATTATTTATAGACTTTATTAATGCTTTTGTTCTCTAATCTTGTATGGTATTGTTTATTTTTTAAAATTTCATCGTTTGTGGTATATGTTAAATAAATATTTGAGTAGCTACCTTCGGGTTTATCTTTTTGTATTGTGTGTGCGTCGGCCTATGCATCGTCGAGTTTTCTCGGCTTTTTTATCAAAGTTTTGATCTGCCACTTTGCGCATCTACTCTTCGCAGCTTCGATATCGACATTCCTTTCGGATCCTGGGAAACTTCGTTGTGCTTCCATGTGTTGCGGTTATGGGATGCTTTTGTTTCTTGTTTCCTTGAGGCCTCGTCGGGCTGCGAAATGCTTCCACGAAGCCTTCGTTCCTAAAAGGTGTTGGCGGGCCCCACATCTTGCTACGTGACAACTGTTCACAAATCTTTCAACATGGGGATGAAATAGAAACCGCGGACAACAAAATGCTGCCACGCGTCTTTTACGCCTGGTTGATGGAGTGTTCCCTCCACTGTGATAAGGTTCTCAGCCCATTCGAAACGTGTTACATTTTCGCAAATCCTCGGCAGCGATGGGATAAAGGTTCATGCAGGCAGCGAAAGGCTGCCACATGTCTAACGACTGATCTATTATGCGGGCGATAAGCCAGATGAACTAAACAATGCTATTGGTTGCTGCTTGTCATAATCATTCGCAGCGATGGATGACACTTGTTTGACCGAGCCTGGCTAGGACCATCGCCATCATTACAGAGGATGCACTTGTGCCCGAGATGACTTGATGCTGTGTTCCAGCTCGATGCTGTTGTAACGGCCTTGGGAATATTTTGATTCAGGCATCATTGCAGAAGATTACAAGATCTTTTATGTTGCTGTTCTCTGAAGCGATGGGAGGTTTTTCCTACTATATATACTTTCTCTGTTGATGAGAAAGAGGTGAAAACTGGAGAAAAGTACACTGGTTTTAGCAAAAAGATGTTAGGCCTCTATTACTATTTTATTTAATTGCAAAAATCTCAGACTATGCCAATTGTTTGGCCTTTCTGTTTTTCATGCTTTTGATTAAACTGTGAACTGTGCTTTATATTGTCTTGACAATTCATTTGAAGAACTTCTATATATGTTGGATGCAAGTTTGCGTACCTAGATCATGTCTAATGACTCTTCTTGGCAGTAAGAAGGTATGCAATATTATTTTATGTCAATAAATGAATTGTCTATGCTATAATTTTAAGTCTCTGATGTTTTGGAATACAACAACACCATTCAGGCCCTTAAATCTATGATTTATTGTGCCCATCATCAAATCTTGGCGCATCGCCTTAGGTTAGACTTTACTTTATTATATCCACTTCCTTTTCCCTTTCAAACCCCATTATAGAAGAAGTTGGCTTCTCTAAAAATCTGGAGGTTACTCAGTTTAGCGCAAAAGGTCCCCCTTAAACTGAGTTTCCCATAAGACTCTGTTACCTCATCAAATTTTGGCGTCAACAGTATATAAACGGATTGATTTTGTTTGTAAATTATGATTTATTGACTAATTATTGATTGATGTGAATTGAATAAGTTCACTAACTAATCATCATTAATTATTGAATGCACATATCATGTATATCATGTATGGGATCACTAAATTTTTTAAGTACATATATTAAAATGTCCTATTAATGTCTTGAGTATGAACATAAAATGCATAAATGTACATGTGTAAATTAAAATTTCAAACAATAATAAAGTCCATAATTTACAACATATTAAGTGCATGAAACCAATATATTAAGCACATGAAATAAAGTTCATTAGAGTACAACCCATGAACTAAAGTCCAACTAAGTACTTGAGCCATGAAATATAAAGTCCAACAGAGTACATGAGAAACCAAATATGTAGTCCATGAAATAAATAAATATAACCCATAAAATCATGTTTCTAGGTTATGTATTGTCTCTATAATCAAGAGACCTATTCACACCATGCAGACTATGCAGATGACCTGAAACACTCTGTACAAGAGAAAGATGAAATCAAATGTAAGACAATGAAAAATGATTTAATGAAAATTTAATTTATAATTCATCATAAAATTAAATTACCATCATATCTGGGTTTGGATGCTCTGGTGCACCTGAACCAGCCTCTAAATTCTTTGAATCAATCTACATAAATAAGACAAAGAAAGTTGAAACTAGATGTAAGTCTACAATTAAAAATGATTTAATTCAATTTAATTTATAATTTATCATATTTTAATTGTACCGTATTATGAGGTTGTGCACCCTCTTCTCCAAGACCTGTTTGTACATGCTCAACTACAAGATGTGTATCATGCTATGAAAGAAAAAGAATTTAAAACATGTATTAGATCATAGTATATATATATATATTCAATTTAAAATTTAAAATTAAAGTTATTTAGAATATATAATTTGTAATTGACTTTAAATATAATAAAAATTTTAAATTACCATGATATCTGGAGCCTACTCTGCATGTCGTCCTGGAGGTGTAACTATGATTGGGTCATGGCAGAAAGTCGCACTAACAAAGTCCTACAAGATCAAATTTAAAGCATGTATACTTAAATTAGGTTAAAATATATATATTCAAGTTTTCACATTTTGTGTAGATTTTTTTTTAAACAACTTGAAAATCAAAGGCCTCACGAGTAGCCGCAACATCTAATGTTTTCTCGATGCCCATTCTCATTGTGGTATCAACCTAGACATACATGTAGACATTTAATGCTTATAATATTTACAAGTGTACATGCACATTTGATATATACTGAATTCATAATTCATAATTGTAACTATACTAGTGTAAGTTAAACAATTTACAATATAAATGTACTTGCCCCTGGTCTACGATGCCCGATAGTGGAGGAGTGCTCAACAACCCCTCAGGTAGAATCGACGTGGAAGCCGATCCCTAAACCAACATAAATATTTTAAACATATGTTCATGATTCAATTATAAATTTAAAACTCAAGTTAAAAATCATTTCATATATAATTTAAAAAATTGAAATCAAAATACCCCATAAGGGTTGCCGACTAGGACTAGTGTCGATGTATGTACTCACGGAGCGGATGATTGCCCCATCGTTAGTGTCATCTATACACCAAATAGTTTGATTGTTAAAATGTATTGAAATTTTTTCTCTGATATATACATTCATTAAAATTCTTATAAAATGAACATGTAGATGCATATTTATACCTATGTCGTAGTGTCCTCAGGGTGATGGTCTGCTGTAAGAAATTCTACAAATAAACTGAGGCAACCATATGAACCACCAGAATCTCCACGTCCACCCGAACTAGGTGTGGTCTGATTTGGTCCATAGCATAATTGATGGCAACTAGTACATACATGTGGGACCCTCGACACTCCTGGAGTGGTACTCAAACCAAATCCATAAAACACTCCTCCATCATCGTCATCTCTATGCTCCCTACTCACTATCGTAGAAGCATGTTGATCAAGGTCTCCTGTGAGTATACTAAGGGATCCTAATGTCGATACCACAGCACGATGATGCATATGTGTGGGAATGGAAAGACCAAGAGGAGCAACAAGGGGTTGCACATGCACAGGGCCTTGGGGATCAACCCTTGCCACTAACCTCTGTTGTGGCATGTCACCACCAACACCCTAAAATGATTGGGATTTTTCTCCATAACAAACTCTATGTACAGTTTCCTCAAAAAATACAATGGGACCTCCCAATTAGAGTGTGGTGGACAGTCAAATACCATATACCATCAATCCCAAAAATTTGCACTCATTTGTGGATGTACACACCACTTCATGGATATTCTAGATTTATTGGGAGGAATGGGCTGCCAAGTAACAGGGTCGAGAAAGTAAGGGGCTAGGTGGGATTTTATTATTTTAAGGTCTAAAATTTGTTTTATAGGAGAGACTGTTTGCATAAAATTGTCTCATTTGCTCTCTCTCTCATCGATGCTTATCTAGATCAGAATCAATAGTCCTGATGACATCCACAACATTTTGCATCACAAATGCAAAATGTCTCATGTATGGTGGAATCAATTCTTTATTCTACATAGCATTGATTTGATTTTGAATGGATGCAACTTGATCATTTATGTGTGCTCGCAAGTGAGCCTCATTAGATACAATGAGTACTGGAGGTGGGATATTAGGTGGAGGGGGAGGTGGAGATGGTTGAGGTGCTAGATTGATGATATCATCAATGTTAAATTGATCCATGATATCAAATATAAGTGCACTTGCATTAAATTATGCAAAATTAACATACAAACTTACAAAATTACAAGAAACAGTTAAATTTGAAACGTACATGCAAATTTGTTTAAATAGGATGTGCATACATATACATACACATACATATACATTGATTGAACTTGAGCATGTGTATACAAAATTTAAAATTTAACATGTACATACATTTAAAATAAAAAATACGATGCATAATTTGCATGCATACATCATTCAACTAAACTATGTACATACATACAAATTTCAAAATTTAAGATCTAGAACTATGCAATTTTAATACATGTACATACTAAAAAATAAACTTGAAACATTCACAAAAAGCTCATTTTATGTCTAATGCATATATATATTACATTCACTAAAAATATCCATCTAGAACCAAAATCATAATTTCATGTCACTAAAAATATCCATCCAACCAAATTTATAAATTCATCACACAACATATCCATTGAACCAAATTCATAAATTCATAACTATAAGAGCATTGCCTTAATTTAGAAATAGTTGTGTCTCTCTACTGCATCTCTTCATTTCTTTGTGTTTTCCTTTTCAGAATCAAAAGTTCTCCTCTCCTCTAGCCATTTTCAATGCTCATCTAAGATCCCATCCATAGCCCTAACAATATCAACAATGGTTTGCATCCTAGATGCAAACATCCTCACAAGTTGTGCGACACATTCTTCATTTTGAATAATGTTGATTTGATCTTGGATGGTTCTAACATTGGCATTGATTCATGCTTGCAAATGAGGGCCATCGATTTAAGGTGGTGGAGGTGGGGGGTTATGAGGTGGAGTGGGTGGAGGTGGAGGTGGAGGTGGAGGTGAAGGTGGTGGAGATGGATGGCATGGAGGTGGATTGTGAATATTATTGAATCGATCCATGTGATTTCTAAGATATAAGTGAACCTACATTAGATTTGTAATTTCAAAATGTAAGATACATGTTTAGGAAATACCCTTAAACCATTTAATATAAATGGCCTAGTTGAATACAAATGATAAAATATGTAAGCCTCATTTATTTCTAAGGCATGTTACTTGAATGAAAAAACAATTAACTATTAATATAGGACAATTTATGAATGTTATAGGGTTTACAGTTTAGAGTTTAGGAATTAGGTTTTAGAGTAATAGGATGGCTTAAGGGGATCTATGTAGTAAGGTCCTAGTACAAAATGACATGGCTTTTAAGTGAATAAAATTTGGTGAAGATGCCCAAGGCAACCAAATTTTATTAAGGTCTGAGGTAACTTCACCAAATTTCATTCACTTGATCCATGTCATTTTGTCCTAGGAGCTTACTAGACATAGATCCCCTTAAGCCATCCTATCACCTAAATTGTAAATTGATCAACCCATAAGATCCTTGAGGAAATCTCATTCTATGTTATAATCTTACCCGATCTATTATTGTTAAATTTGGTTGCCTTGGGCAACTTCACCAAATTTTGAGAACTTATTTGATCCCCTTATTAGGACCCCTTAAGACATCCTAAAGTATGGCTTAAGGGGATCTATGTAGTAAGGTCCTAGGACAAAATGAAATGGCTTAAGTGAATAAAATTTGGTGAAACTGCCTAAGGAAACCAAATTTCATGAAGGTCCTAGGCAACTTCACCAAATTTTATTCACTTGAGCCCTGTTAGTTTGTCCTAGGACCTTACTAGATATAGATCCCCTTAAGCCATCCTATCACCCTAAACCGTAAATTGATCAACCTAGATCATGGTTTATCTCATTCATATTATAATCTTGCACGACCTTATTATTGTTAAATTTGGTTTCCTTGGGAAACTTCAACAAATTTTGAGAACTTATTTGATCCCCTTAAGAAATGTTATATTAGGACCCCTTAAGACATTGATTTACAATTTAGGGTGATAGGATGGCTCAAGGGGATCTATGTCTAGTGAGGTCCTAGGACAAAATGACATGGCTCAAGTGAATAAAATTTGGTGAAGTTTCCCAAGGCAACCAAATTTCATTAAGGGCCTAAGAAAAAATGACGACTTTAGGGTTTAGGGTTTAGGGTTTAGGGTTTAGGGTAATAGGATGGCTTAAGGGGATCTATGTAGTAAGGTCCTGCGACAAAATTACATGGCTAAAGGGAATAAAATTTGGAGGAGTTGCCTAAGGCAACCAAATTTCATTTTAAGGTTCTAGGACAAAATGAATGCTTTAGTGTTTAGGGTTTATATTTTAGAGTTCAGGGTTTAAGGTTTAGGGAACTTAGGGTGAAGTTTTGGTGTCCCTTGGAATAATGGACTTGAAAGTTAGTGAACAAAATTTTCTTGTGGAATAGTTGATTGAGATAGCTCTTGTTTCAACTAACCAACCTAGATCATGAAATCTCATTCATATTATAATCTTGCACGATCTTATTATTGGTAAATTTGGTTGCCTTGGGCAACTTCACCAAATTTTGAGAACTTCTTTGATCCCCTTAAGAAATGTAATATTAGGACCCCTTAAGACATCAATTTATGGTTTAGGGTGATAGGATGGCTTAAGGGGATCTATGTCTAGTGAGGTCCTAGGACAAAATGACATGGCTCAAGTGAATAAAATTTAGTGAAGTTTCCCAAGGCAACCAAATTTCATTAAGGGCCTTGGAAAAAATGATGGCTTTATGGTTTATGGTTTAGAGTTTAGAGTTTAGAGTTTAAGGTTTAGGATAATAGGATGGATTAAGGGGATCTTGTTGGGAATAGGATTCCATTTAATTTCAATCCTAAACATTGTTTATTTCATGTGTCTCCTAAGTCCTTGGAAAGTGTTCTCAAACACTAGGATTAGAGATAGATTAATTTTGGATGAAATAATCATGTTAATTGACATTTTAAATTAATTCTAAATAATGGGAGCATATGATGGCATCCAAGATGGACTCCTAAATAATAGGAGCACATGGGGCACCCACATGGAAGGTGGAACTCAGCTTGAGTTCAGTTAACTATTTGGAGTAAGAGATAACACTTTTGAATGCATGTAAAGATCTTAGGAGTAGGGTTTGATGTTTACATGCATGAAGTTCAATTCAGTCCAGTTCAGTCCAGTTCAGATCAATTCAGATCATTTTAGTTTAGTTCAAAATCAGTTTGGTTTAGTTTAGTTTAGTTTAGTTTAGTTTAGTTATGGTGCAGTTATCTTTAGTTAGTTTTAGTTGAATGCTAGTTGACTTCAGTTAACTTGGAATGCATGACTAATGACTTGAGTTGCACGACAGATAATGGGTGACTTCCTTTAGTTAACAGGGTATAACCATTCTTGCATGAATGGTAGAGAGAGAGTTTATGTTAACATAAGATGACTTGGACCCACCTTGGGTGCCCAAGTTGGCTTCTTGGAATTAACTCCTTTACATGTTAAGATATTTCAGAAGGATGAGTTAAGTGGGCCCACTCTTGGGCACCTACTTTGAGGATAAATCCTTGAAGATATTTACAAAATAAAGGTTGAGTTACTACTTCAGTTTGGGATGCCCAAATGGATGAAGATGATGATCTAACATTGTTCTTCACGGTTAAACTCTACTTGGAAGAGATAGGTGTACCTTTTAGGAGATAGGGATTGAGCTTTGTAATTGTATCTCTTTTTGATTTTATAAAGTTGTTTATTGCCTATATATCTCAAGCAAGTTGAAGAGAGTTTGTATCAGTTTTATTGCAGGTTGTGAAGAAGATTTGTTGAAGGCAGGAGAAGCATCTCAAGGAAGAATTGGAGTTATTGTAATCTAATTTAAAGATTAAATAATACATTTATTCTTGGTGGAGTTTTTTCCTGGAAGGGTTTCTCCACAGTATATGCTTGTGTATCTTTCTAATATCCTGTCTAATTCTTCTACAACTTTTGTCTTCATTCTACAAATGATAAAATGGATTAATTAGATAATCACCCATAAAGAATCAGTAACAAAGAATACATATTTAGATCAACAAGTATAATAATTTTACAAAGTATTAAGCTACATAAACACCTCAATTTTCAACATTTGGTATCAGAGTTGAGGTTAAGTAGAGTATTGGGATGCCTTTCTCTTAAAATATTGAAGGTTTTTTGGCTTAGTGGGAGCTTTTATTATTATTTTTATTTGCTGATTTTGGAAAATAAGTTTTTTACAAGAGGTATATATTCTTGCTTTAGAGGATGTTTATCATGTGTCATTGAGAGCTTGGATTCACAGGTTTGGTGTGAGCTCATGACAAAAATGTGGTTTTGATTATGTGCATCATATTGCCATGGGATTGCTCAGTATCACGGTTTAGTGGGATCATTTGGCAATGAAGTGGATTCTTGGTTGTAGGATGGTTTTGTTATTATTTCATGGTATACTCTTGATTAGCGGTTTATTGTTGTGGCATGGTACATGTTATGATAAGTTTGATCATGAGGAAATGTCTGACATTCCATATGCTTTTGACAGTAATGGTTTGATGTTTATCTTGTTGCCATGTATATCTTGGTATCACACTTCAGTGGGAGCTTTGGTAGGATATAGTGATCTTCATGAAGAGGATGGTAGTCACGATGCCATGTGTGACTTGGTACCACAGTTCAGTGGAATTTGTTGGTAGTGATGTGGATGCATCATTGGTAAGGTTATCTTTAGGTGATTGGGGATATGTTTTCTTAGTTTAGAGTGGTTGCTATTATGTTATGGTTTACTCTTGTTGCATTTAGAGTTTGGAATATTACATGTTCTCTTGAGATCAGGATGTATAAATATGTTATGGTGCATGTGATCCCATAAGAGGAGATGGTTAGATCATGGATTTGATGTTTATGTTTAGGATTGGAGATTTGACATTGATATTGTGTAGTTCTCTTATGTATTGGATACATTAATAATTTGCTTGATTACTTCATGATAGTGTTATGTTGCATTTGGAGTTTGGCATGGATTGGTTGGTTACAGGTCCTCATGGATACTTTGAGAAATAGGTTAGGCTTAAGTTCTCTTATGGTAAGAGATATATGTTGGAATAGTTACTAGTAAGAAAAGCTATTTTTAATAGAAAAGACTGAGGAGCCTACACCTTGGTTGAACATGAGTTCAACACACTCAGCGGTTTCACATGCCTCTAAAGAGGTAGTTTGGATAAAGAGACTTGGGAAAGGTATTTGTTTTAATTGCAAGTAAGTTAAAATTGAATGTGATAGTTAGAGTGCTATGTGTTTAGCCAAAAATCCTATGTATCATGCTCATACTAAGCATGTTGATATTTAGTTTCACTTTGTACGAGAAATGTTTGAGAATGGGAAGGTATTAATTGAGAAAGTTGACACTTTAATTAATGTTGCAGATTATTTTATGAAACCAGTTCCTACAAATAATTTCTCTTGGTTTTAATCATTTCCTTGAAGCTTCATGATTATGCAGGTAGCATTTGAAATTGGCATGGATTGATTAGTTGGTGCAGGAAGGCCATTGGCCTTGAGTCTTGTACTGGATTTATAATATTTATTCCTTTTTTAGAATAATTGCAATGTATAATGTCAAGTGGGAGAATGTTGGGAATAGGATGCCATTTAATTGCAATCCTCAACATTATTTATTTCATGTGTCTCCCAAGTCCTTGAAAAGTGTTCTCAAACACTAGGATTAGAGAGAGATTAATTTTGGATGAAATAATCATGCTAATTGACATTTGTAATTAATTATAAATAATAGGAGCATGTGAGGGTGTCCAAGATGGGTTCCTAAATAATAGGAGCACATGGGGTACCCACATGGAAGGTGGAACTCAGCTTGAGTTCAGTTAACTATTTGGAGTAAGAGATAACACTTTTGAATGCATGTAAAAATCCTAGGAGTTAGGGTTTGATGTTTACATGCATGAAGTTCAGTTCAGTTCAATTTAGTTCAGTTTAGTTATGGTTCAATTATCTTCCATTAGTTTTAGTTGAATGCTAGTTGACTTCAGTTAACTTGGAATGCATGACTAATGACTTGAGTTGCATGACAAATAACAGGTGACTTCCTTCAGTTAATAGGGTATGACCATTCTTGCATGAATGGTGGAGACAGATGTTCCAGTTAACAGAAAATGACTTGGACCCACCTTGGGCACCCAAGTTGGCTTCTTGGAAATAACTCCTTTGCATGTTAAGATATTTTAGAAGGATGAGTTAAGTGGGTCCACTCTTGGGCACCTACTTTGAGGATAAAGCCTTGAAGATATTTACAAAATAAAGGTTGAGTTACTACTTCAGTTTGGGACACCCAAATGGATGAATATGATGATTTGACATTGTTCTTCATGGTTAAACTCTATTTGGAAGAGATAGGTGTAGCTTTTAGGAGATAGGGATTGAGCTTTCTAATTGTAACTCTTTTGGAGTTTACAAAGTTGTTTATTTCCTATATATCTCAAGCAAGTTGAAGAGAGTTTGTATCAGTTTTATTGCAGGTTGTGAAGAAGATTTGTTGAAGGCATGAGAAGCATCACAAGGAAGAATTGGAGTTATTGTAATCTACTTCAGAGATTAAATAATACATTGATTCTTGGTGGAGTTTTTTCCTGAAAGGGTTTCTCCATGGTTTATGCTTGTGTATCTTTCTAATATCCTGTCTAATTCTTCTACAACTTCTGTCTTCATTCTACAAATGATAAAATGGATTAATCAGATAATCACCCACAAAGAATCTGTAACAAAGAATACATATTTAGATCAGCAAGTATAATAGTTTTACAAAGTATTAAGGTACATAAACACCTCAATTTTCAACAGATCTATGTAGTAAGGTCCTATGACAAAATTAAATGGCTTAAGGGAATAAAATTTGGTGTAGTTGCCTAAGGCAACCAAATTTCATTTTAAGGTCCTAGGACAAAATGAATGCTTTAGTGTTGAGGGTTTAGATTTTAGAGTTCAGGGTTTAGGGTTTAGGGAACTTAGGGTGAAGTTTGGGTGGCCCTTGGAATAATGGACTTGCAAGTTAGTGACTAGTTTATGAATATATTTAATTTTATGAATAGATTGACTATTTTTGTAATAGAAACACATAATTATGTATTATTAAGATTAAGTTTGATGTATATTTTAACTATATATTTTTTAAATTGAATATAAGAGAAACATAGATTTTTGGACCCAATGGACTCTCTAACCCTTATAGGGTTTTTCACCCAAAAGGAGAGAGATTAGATCCAAAAATGCTTAATGTAACATTCAAATTAGGATGTGTGCAATGTGACATGATGTAAATGGAATTATCTAA